>JAGYYR010000074.1:0-13484 GCA_021439965.1 Uronychia setigera | reverse complement strand
CTCATTAACACTAATCAACTACAGCTTTATTTCCTTCAACTTAACATGCAGCAACTGCTACCTAAATACCAATTATGACCAGTGAACTAACATATAATCATTATCTCTTAGTAGGACTTACTATTCACCTTCTAAGGAAGCCCTTAAAAGCTGTCCTGAGCTGAAACACATGAACAACTGAACATTGATTGAGGTAAGTAGAGCACAGCTGACGCCCTAGATAATAATAAAATTCTCACCTACTAAATTAGAAAAAGGAGAGATTTTGAAGTTCGACGATCCATGTCAAATAGGATTTTATTTTATCTCTGAAGGAGGAGTGTCTATTGTTGGAGAACCTATATGTGAAAAGCTATTCAAGGTATTACCATCAAAATGACTTCATAGGAAGAGGATTAAGGTGACAAAAGCATTTCTGAAGAATCTGGTAGATTCCTAGTGCAAGAAGACTGAAGACTAAGCAAAGCAGACATCATTTAATATAGTTCTTCTCAAGCACTACCTAGAGTTATTTCATAGGCCTTACCAGAGAAGTCTCTTCACTCAAGAGCAAGCTAGGTAAAAATCATGAAAGAGAGTTACTTCACAACTCATCAAAACGACTTTGTGAAATGCAATCAAAAGCATATAATCAAAGGAGGATGCATTTCTCCTTACTCTAAAATCATTTGATAGTATGCATCAGAAATGAATGGGGTGGCGAAGATCGTGATGGATAATCTCTCTCCTAATTCCCAAGCTTCATTGAATGATCATCTTTCAATAAAGATCAATAGTGATGAGCAAGTGGACTCTCATTCTCGGTTCTCCTCTTCAGGCCATATTTCCTAATCTTCCAAATCTGTGATACCCATAAGAAAGGTGGACTTAAGGTTATTTGGGCTGCTCTGTGAAACTTAACAAGCGAACATCTTCTACCTAGACCACAATGAATTTTTAAAAACACTCAATGTAAAGAAATTTGTGTTAGCTTTAGAGTATCACGAGTTGTGATGAGTCTTTGACTAATTTCCTTTTTCAGCACATCCCAAGCTTGAGTTAGTTTACCTTGAAGAAGAAAGAGCGTGTGATTGAGTCTTTCCAAGAGAAGGAGTTTAATCCAGGAGAATAACTGATGGTCGAAGGTGTGAAGCCTTCGAATGTTTTCCTGATTGTAGAAGGAAACTGTAAAATTGTCTCCAAAGTCAATCCATTTTCAAAGGCTATGTAAGGATGAAAGCAATCATGACTCTAGATATGAAAACCAGCGAAAAGACTACGATTCAGAATGGGTCTTTCGAGGGAAAGATGGGGTGGGCACTGTCACTAGAACAACTTTCGAAAGCAATATCGGAGTTATTGGAACAGGAGATTGGATCGGAGAATACCATGCTTTCACCAGTCACCCAGCCAGCTTCACGGTTACTACTACAACGATAACAAGGGTGCTATTTGTGACAAAAGAAGAATACCTGAACAAATTCCCAAAGGACCTGCACAACGTGCTTGGTAGGAGAGTTGGGATGCTTAGAGAATGGTGGGACAAGTGATATGAGAAGACACACAAAGCTAACAAGTTGATCAGAGAAATTGACTGTGAAAATAAGAAGTTTGGGTAAACAGTGCAGCACATCAAGTTCAACTATCCAAAGGCCAATAATTCCTTTTTGAAGAAAGTCAGACAGAATCTGATGATGAATTCCGACCAAAACCCAAATCAATTCCTAGCTATTAAGATAGGTCAGATCAAAGGAAGCGCTACTATGACAAAGGGAAACTGTCAGTTCATTGGGGATAAGATCCTTACCTATGAGGATGAAATGAGGCTAGTCAGGGTAAGGAATGGACTAGTGGTTGATGAAGACTACGTCAAGGCTCATGAAGAGGAAGAAAAGATCAAGCTGAGAGCGAAGAAGCTTATCTCTGAAGAGCTCAAAAGCCATAAGAACTTGATTGATCGGAATGGGAGTCGATTGAGAGGACAGTCTCATGATAAGCTCACACAGCCCAGAAGACTTCATTTGCAAAACACTACTCCCATCTAAAGATGCAATAGATCAGCAATGACCATGACTCCATAGAGAACCAAGACAACTACAAGTAAAAAAATCATCTCCGAGGGAGGGGAGATTATGATATCTCATGGGACACAGAGCGAAGGTCAAACAAGGAGAAAAACTCAAACCCGGTCTGGAATAGGGGCTTTTTCATCCTAGCATTCTCGTCGCATACCAAATGTCTCTGACAATTGACGTAGGCGCCTCACTTAGGACGATCAAGAGAAAACAGCCTTGATCATAAATCAAATGAAAGCAAGGAACCATTTACTAAGTGCAGGACTATCCACCTCTCCTCAGACAAGTAATTAGCAAAAGAGACCACAACCTCTAGCTTAAAGACAATATCCAAAATCACGGTAAGAAAACATACGGTACGCCACCGAATCCCCCTAATCCACAATGGTATTGAGCAATGGAAGGAAAACACCAGGGTATTGGGGGTGTTTTGCAAATTTCTCTCAAGAACCAATCAATGAAAAAACAAGTGAGCAGGGGGTCAATCAAAGTGCATCGTATGCTCAGTACAATCATCCTGACAAATTCACAGTGGGTTCATTTGCATTTAATAAGGGAAATTCCAAAAATTTCGTCATGCACCAATAAAACATGCTCATCCTCTCTGGAGAGATGCCCTCAACCCAATTGAGATCCAAGGATTCAGACAGAGAAAATCAAATTGGAGCCAAAATGGTTTCAGAGGGATTAGCTTCAGAAAAATAATTGACCTCCGATGGAGGGAAGAACTTTGATTGTGGGTCTGTCTAGACAACAATGGGATACACTGGAATGTTTGGGTCATAAAGAGTATCAGCCCAACATCCCTCAAGAAGTGGTCACAAGCATTACCCTTCCGGTGCTGACTCAATCCTCAATAACAATCGTGCCTCTAGCCCTATCAAAATAAGCCAAGATACAAAGATAGAGATTATGTCTTATTCTCCCTCGTCACCAGTAAAAATAAACAGAATTCAAAACCAGAGTAAGATCCCTAACTTACTTTCCTAGATGAATAGTATTTACATGCATAAAACCATAATCCATAAAGAGTCATGCATACAGCATCACTTTATAAAAGAGGAATTTCTGGGGTGGAGCAATAGTGTTTTACTCCTGGAACTACTACTTCTTCAGGATAAAGAACAAATTGCTCATCTTATGTTAAAGGAAATCATCTCACTTTCCTCAAGAACATTCCAGAGATTTCAGAGATGAAGCCTGAATTAAGATAAGGAGCAACTACTGCCTTTGATCTTGATTCAGGAAGTTGAGGAAGACCATCATACCAGAACCTTCTTTCTTTAAACGATAAAGGAATAATTGAGAATGAGGCCTTTGGAAAGAAAGACTATGTTCCTGTCTACAGGAAGCATATTGAAGGGAAATTCAAAGAAAAATCATTGATCTCTTATGAAGAAGCTCTCCTCTCACTTCAAACTAAAGGGACTACAGTAGACATACAAAAAAAGAATGGAAGGATACCAACTCCACAGAGGAATCTTCAAGTTCATTCTGACCTTGATATGGGAAGTCAGTTGAAGATAGAAGAAGAGGAAGACGAAGAAGTAGTAGAGAAGAAAATGCAGAGCCCAGATAGGAAGATGACAAAAATTCCCTAACAGATTTAATAATTCTTAAATGGAAAATAATAACAATCTCACAAAAGTCAAATAAGACTAAGAAACAGGGGTCAAAGTCATCTCAGCAAGCCAATTATTGACAAAGAAGAGAAATGAAAACGATAGGAGCTTGAGAAGTACAGTACAAAGGCCTCCCCCTCCAGCAGTTGAAACATCCAATGATGCTTTTGAGAAAATGACATTTTCAGAAGATCGTTGACCAATCCCGAAGTTTAAAGAAAATCTAGACCTGCCTAATGATGACATCCAGGTTGTTTCATCTCATATTAGCTAGGATCACGGGAATTAAGTAAGGCATATCAGACCAGGCAATTTTAACCTTGAATCTACCTTGGAGGAGGAAAGTGGAGGGGTCGGAGGAGATATGCGGCCATTGGCTTCACGTGGAACTTCAAACCTAAGTCCACTATAAGCTTAGACTATAACAGAGTTGTTTGCAAACGTAAGGTATAATTTAGTAACGAAAAGGATAAACTAATGAAAAAAGGAAAACCAACCAAGAAAGAGTCTTAACACATGTTTTAGACAAATTATGCCTCCTAAAGGACGTTGAATGATAAAAACAGCCAACACTGAAAATCGAACAATTTTCTTGGGTCAGAATCAAAAGAAATTCAGACAGGGGCAACTTAAACTAGAGCAAGTCCAGGAGGATCTTAAATAGGATAGAACTTTTCAAATTCAAGAAGCAAGGGGCCATATAATCAAAGTATGAAAGGTTTGCCAGAGGGGATCAGTGGGGTGAAATTCAAAGGGGATAAAGGTGTTGAAGAAAGGGGGTTTTCTTCAACTAGATTACAAACTTTGGGATTGGAAAAAGAAGGGGACAAACATAAGATCAAAGGTAGCGGATGACTCTTCCCGATTGCTAAGTTGAATAAGCAAAATAGGGAATCACGTTCAAACAACAAAAAAGATGATATGAAAAGAGAGAAATCTCAAATTATTCAAAAATCTCAATCACTTGCAAATATCAACAAAACTCCTCATTAACACTAATCAACTACAGCTTTATTTCCTTCAACTTAACATGCAGCAACTGCTACCTAAATACCAATTATGACCAACTATGTTCAGAGTCTTGGAATGGGGGTAACTTCTACAAGTTTGGGTGGGGGTCATGGAGGAAGGACTATGTTCAGTGGGGGTCTTTTCGGACATGATAAGCTCCTTAAATGGGACTAAACATCAAGTTCAACTAGACTTGATGAGAAAACAAGTAAAATTCTCAATTAGAAAGGTATTCATAGAAACTTGATTATATAGCAAGAACCGCTACCCCTTTAGCTGGATGTGAAAATATTAGCAGATTGGAGTCTGATGGATATGGATAAGCTACAGCTCAAGGATTTTATGAGGCAAAGAGTCTCATTTAATCAGAATTTGACAAACGAGAAGAGATGAAGAGTCTTCTCAAAAGAGTCAAAAACACAAAAAATCTCCAAAAGTTCCAAGCCAAATTTCAAAACCTCTAGATTGATGAATCATTAGAAGGAGCCCATGCCATTGCTAAGGCCTTTAACCTTCTCGTAACAGGACTTGCTGAAGACGAGGCGCCTTCCATCACAAGTATCCCAATATTCTCCTGTGAAGCAACCAAAGAACAAGTACTTGAGCAATTGCTGAACTTCGAAGACATGCTGCTCAAATTTATTGAAAGGTCCTCTTAAAAAACCAAAATTTTGATAAAAAGTGAAGCCTAGTCAGCAAAACTGCTCGAACTGACAAAAAAAGATTACACTGAAGCGAAAACTGAACTCTCTCTCTTAAGAGACACTGAAGCTGGAATAGCCTCAAGGGAAGCAAAAGGAACAGTAACCATTCAAAAATACAATGAACTCCTGGAAAAATACAACTCACTTAAGTCCTCTACTGAAGAGACGATAAGAATCGACTCTCACTAGAAAGAGCTTCTGCAAATCAGGTAAGATGCTTTCTAAAATTAATTAGGTTAGAAGAAATGGAAAACCAGTTGAGTGTATCGAAGAACGATCCAATGAGATTCAAGCTGGAGAGAGAACTGTAGAGGATCAAAGATCAACATCAGGTAAAAATAAATCGGCTGCAGCAAGACCTTCTCAAGAAGGATTCCCTTATACTAAAGCTGAAAGAAAAAGTAGGAGAAATCAAAGACAATGTAATGCGCTTCTTAATATCAGAAACTTCATGTGGAAGGTAGTCTAGTTTCAAATAACAAAAAAATGATGGAAATGGAATAGATGATCAAAAAACTAACTACTGAAAATACAGAACAAACATCTACTATTAAAAGCAACAATGAATGAATCGAATACTTGGAAAAGAAGCTGGACGTCCTGACAAAAGACGTTGCCAAACTTATGGAACAACTTTTAGCAAAGAACCTTCTCATTGAAGAATTTAGAAAGAAAAATGATAAACTGGTAAAAATTGACATTTAATACCCATAGGAAAGAGATCTAAGGCTTGGGAAATTTGGTAGAAACGATGATTTGGAACCAGTGGGAATTGAATTCAATCTAATTGAGCCTACACTATTTGCTCAATACTCAGGGCACCTGTACAGTCTTTCCAACAACATCAAACTGCAAATCGCTTTGAAAGATAAAGACCTTCAGTCTGTTCATTCAGGACTGGAATCAATGCTTGTCAAAGAGCTAGGATTCAAAGAAGAACCTAAGGAAGAATTGGGTCCCTAAAATCAAGAGAGCTTGTTGGGAGGAAGAGAAGGGAAAGATTAGAGCCAAGGTTAAAACGATGATTTCGAACTAGGTAATTAATTCTTAATTTATGTTCTTAGAGAGCGATCGAATCAACTTTGAAAACGTGTCAATCACAAAGTTTAATTATGGGAGGCCAAATTTCGTCACTTTGGTGGAACACTAACTCCCAAGCTCAGAAAATATAAAAATCCGATATGAACCTCCATTCGATGCATGGTAAATCAATTTAATATCATAAATACAGGCTATATTCTACCCTAAGAGGAATCCTAGATAGCAAGTACTATGAGCATGTAATGTATGAAGATTGTGGATCTCATGCTTCAAATTTAGCTGGTAAGGAATCTTGCTAATTCCAGACTTTACCTATTCCTGGTTGGGAAATTTCTGTGTTGATTCTTCAACGAGACAGATCAGACAGCTTGAGTTCTTTGAAAAGGATGAAGCTGATGTTGCCAGGCTCAACCTCCTTATTGGTTTAAGAGGCTCCAGAGTGTGTAAAATATGGGAATACAACACTTTCATCGATTTTCTCTCAGTAAAGTATCCAGATATATATGCTTTCAGGAACGATCGTCCAAGGATGAATTGCATTATTATCTTCATGCAAGATATCTCTTATTCAGGGGCCCCTAACTAGCTGACTCCTCAACTACTCATAATAGAATACATTTCATACCTTTAATGGTAGGAGATAGGTTACTAAATACCTCAGAAAGCTTTTGAAACCGTTGATCTTCTCTTTGAGAAAATGGCAGAACATGATGTGACAAATATAAAGAACAGGCTCAGAGATTTGTCAAAGCCTCCTGACAATGAAGGCAAGTCATTGAAACTCTCGTTTTCAACTTCAAAGCAGAAGAATAAAGAAGAGAAGAATAAAATTGATACTGCACTAGTATTAAGAGTGTTCCTTGAATATTACAAGAGAGAGAAGAAAGTACGGTAATTTATTCTGAGGAAATTGTTTGATGAAGAAAAGAAATAGGAAGGGTCAACTAAAGCTGGACTACCTTTCAAAAATTTCAAAAGAGTTTTGGACTAGTTTGACCCTAACCTCCTTGATCTTGAGGTACAATTTTCAATCAAATTTAATAGTTGGCATCGCTCTACAGAGATGCTTGGTCAGTGGGGAATGGGAACGTGACCTATGAATCATTCTCTTTGATCGCCAATGAAAAGTGCTTCTACATTAAGAACTTACAATTGAGGGGTCCAAATACCTCCCCAGAGCTCAACAGCTAGGATGAGTTTGAAGAGAAGGACGAAAACTCAAAAGTAAACTCACTGATCTATGAAACATGGAGGAATAATGAGAATCTATTCCAAGAAGCCAAATCCCTCATCGATCAAACAGGCAATGAAGAGTTCAAAAATCGATTCAATTACTTGGAATCAATTATAAGAAGTAAAGCCAATGTAGACCTGGGCAAAATCAGAGGTAAAAACCTAACATGTAAAGAACTTCCTTAATCAACACAGAGGTATACAGAAGACTTGTTACAATGTTTTAATAATTCAGAAATACCAACTTAGAACTGAACTAGTTCTATCCCTAGGGAACTTAAGAGATGAATGTTATTAGTAGGATATTTACCCTAATTTTATTTCAGAAAAGGAAATTCATGTGCTTAAGGATATGATAGGGTTCGCTGAGAAAGAGCAATTCTCATTGAAGCTTATGCAGAAGAGGAGTTCCAGGATGATCAAAATGGTTCAAGGCTCCTTCAGGGAGAAGAGAAGAAATAACTGGCTGAACCTTAATGAGAACTAAAAGGAGGGTGATAATGTTGAGGGGGATCATAATGATCAAGAAGTGGTTGAAGAAGAAGAAAGAAGTGAAAATCGAAGGAAAGATTCAGAAATGTCTCATTAAGTTAATTAGCTTTGTGGCTGGCAAATTAAAAATGCAACCAAACAAAAAGACACTTGATTTAAAAGTCTCTTTGATAGGGCCAGCTAATTCAGGCAAATCAACGTTTATTAAATTCCTTAAAGGGAAAAACTCCGACCCTAACTACCAGGAAACCTGGGGTGTCAATGTAGGCCAACTCATTTAGTTTTTAAAGGTCAACATAATCGAATGGATTTATGAAAAAGGAGGCAAAGAGTCAGACGCTAATGCTAAGAAAAAAGACAAAGAAGAACTAGAAATCAAAGAAGAGAAAATAGGAGATGAAGCAGTAGTAAATCATCTGTGATTAGCCTTGTGGGAGTCAGGCCACGCATTCTTAAAGAAGTTTTCTTACTACGGAAACTCACTCATTAAAAACGCCAACATTGTTATCTACACAATTGGCTACCCGTTAATAGTAAATAATCCCAGAAAATAACATTCAGGAAAATTTGGCATAGATTAAAACGATTATATAAGGTGGAAGAAAAGAATGGGTCGATGCGAAGACTAAGTCAGGGATTAGCGCTCCAAACAATCCAGACCTTCCTCAAATTGAAATCTTGCTAATTACCAAAATGGACTAGAGCCTCGGAAGTCCAATTCAACCTGCAGAAATTGAGAAATTTGGAAAAGAATTGGGAATTACTTATACGAAATTCTTGGCCATTCCCTTGAATGATTTTGAAGATGAAATGGAAGAGGAAAGTGTGGTGTCTCCTCAAAAAGAGTAAATCCATCGTCCACCTATCGTTCCTTCTGGTAAAAGCAGCTCAAGTGGAAGTGCCCCTGGACCTTCACAAAAAGAAGCTCAAAATGATGATGGCAAACAGAATAAGCCGAGTTCCAGACCTCCTATTGGCCATGTTATTGACTCATCAAAAGATTTTGAAGGTGACCCAGGTTCCCTCAATGATTCATTCAAAGAACGAAATGAGCTTGCATCAATGGTCTTAGATGAGATTTCTCTTTTAGTTCTAAGCGCTAATTAATTGATTACTAATTTCATTCGTTAATGGAGGCTCCTTCGTTAGATGTTCTCCAAAATGAGACCCCTTTCCCCCATTAGAACAACTATGTCCAATATGATGATACTATGGACTAAATCAATATGCCCCTCTAAGAAGAGCTGATCTAGAGTGGGAAAAATGAAGAAAATAGAGAGGTGAATCATGAAACAATTTCAATAAGAAGAAGAAGAGGATCATCGACTGATAGGAAGGTCCCCTAGACTCAATGCTAGCCTAAGTCTTCTTCGTGATATGTTATGGGAATTCAACAAGAGGCATAGATGGAGGGAGAAAGGAGGAATGACCCTCAAGTTAATTTCATGAGTCATGCGAAAAGACATTACATCCATCAACCAACTCAAGTTACTAATAAGGATTCTCAAAGTTCAAACTAATTCAACTAGTTTTAGAGACACTCATCAATGCACTATAGCTCCTCAGGAACACTTGGACTGGAAAATAAGTCTGCATTCACTGAGAGCAGAATTCAAATTTTATCTCATGTTGAAAGAAACTCTTAGATCGGAGATGATCCAATTAAAGAACATTTCTATGACAACTGATTAAATGATCAACTTCAAATCAATATTAACAGACAACAGCAAGACAATTCTATTAAAAAGCAGAGAGGAAGAAAGGTACGAGAAAGCAAGAAATTTGATATGGAAAATAGGGAAAAGCATTTGTTTTACCCAAGTTCCTTAAGTTCTTCTGAAGCTCCAGGACTGACTTTTGTGGGAAGAAATTCTTAATTTAATGCATAGACTGGGGCTTAAGAGATCTGCAAAATTCAAAGGAGAAAGTCAGCTGCAGTGTGACTTAGTGACTCAACTAAAGCAATCCCTGAAATCCTGACTGAAGAATAGAAGGTAAAACACGGACGAAAAGGAAGTCAATTTGGAGTCAAAGGGAAAAATTAACAGCCTTCTAGTCTTTTCAGCGCCCAAATGCAGTTCCACTAATAAAAAAGCAGTAACTCAAGCAGTGGATGAATATTGGCTTTTACTTAGACACCTAACTAAATTGGAAAAGGAGGAGATTTGGCTCCTGGAGCAATAATTGGAGGGGGAGGAACTAATTGCACCGTAATGTAGACAGCTTAGAACAATTTGTCAAAGAGAAGGTCCTAAATCCTTAATTAGAATGGACTTATTGAAAGACAAGGAGCAATGTTGACATCTGAAAAAAAGAAGAGAAATGGGTATATTAAAAAGTAGATTATCATAAATACAAGAGGAACTCAAGGCCTACAATAAGGGAAGTTACAAGGAAGTTCAAAAGGTGGAGCTCAAGCATTCTTAGACCACACTTCTACTTTGGGACAGTCGGAAATTGGCCCTAACGATCCAGAAGATGATTCAAGTCTTGCACAAGGTATAGGATGCATTGGGATAGGGATAAAAAAGAAAAAGTTCTCCAGGAACAAGATCCACTAGCGTCAGAAAAACAGTTCCTTCACCAAAGGCTCCAGTGATATCATCACCCCAAAGGTTGGAGGAGCCCCATAAGAAAATGTCATTTTAAGAGATCCTCAAGAAAATTCAAAATCTCCTGCTACTTCGAACTTCTCTTAATACAAATTCGTCCAGCAGTCACCTTGAGATGTCTCGAGCATTAAGAACACTAATCGCTTGATTGATAAGTCTTATGGAAGGAGAAGGTCTGATTCAAGCAGAAGAGGGGTTGTTGCAAAACCCCAAAACCCCAAAACCCCAAAACCCCATTATATATGCTCAAAGTAAATGATTATTAAGAGTTAATTTACAAGTTAAGATTTGAGATCACATGACTTTCCTCATCTTCTCTAAAGAAATCTTCAACACCTTCTTCGTTCTGCTCATCATCTTCTTCATCTCCATCTTTCATTTCTAGGATCTCGTCTACTTCCAGCTCTTGGTCGTAATCATCATCTTCTTCTTCTTTTTCCTCCTTAGTTTTCATCATTATTTCCTCCTGATCCGCTTCTTCATCTTCGAAGATCTAGTTCAAATCTAGAGTTAGTAGGCACATCTACTTTTATTCAAAGGAAGGCTTTAGATGTTAATTGCATCAGTGGATTCATTGAATATCAATTCAAATTTATTTTCATTGGGGTCAGGGAGTAAATGTCTCTTAGGGTTCGCTGGAGGTGGAAAATAGGGATCAATGGTAATCCTAAAGACTGAGTACATACCGCTTTACTTAATCACATTATCTAATAGGGAAGGAATCATTCTTGCAAGGAATGGGCATGAAAGGTCCAGACAAGGGTTAGTGTTTACTTCAATAAGCCATACATTCATCTAATCATCAATCATGAAGTCATAGCCAAACAACTGAGAAAGTGTGAAGAGGTTGTGGCTTACTTCAAAGGTATGGTTGCGCTTTGATGGGTCTATTTTCTGATACACTGATTTGATGGTGTCTGTAGCAATTTCCTTCATCTTTGGGTGAATGTCTTCTTCAAAATTTCTTTGAGTGGAAGAGTGCTTTGATGATGTATCTAACCATTTTTGAAACTCAGAGTATGAGATCTGGACAAATCAATTAAATCCTTACTTTGTTTCCTGGTTCGTATTTTCCATAGTCTTCGCTTCTCTTTTAAACAGCATCATTCGTCAAGTGCACAAGTTTGCTTGCTGTATTTCAGGTATTAAATTCTCAGCAAGAAGTTCTCAAATATCCCTCTGTATACCAAAATGCCTAAAGATTGCTGTTCACCTGAGTCACTAGAACAAAAGTTCTTATATCAAATTTCCTTCTATGGAACAAAAATGGTCATTCAATGTACCTTTGAATAATGAAGGAGCGATTCTTATGGTGCTTGATTTGAGATACAATGTCTTTGATCTATTGAAGTTCTTTGCAGACATTTATCCCAAACCCCCTATTTGAGTTTTCACCAGGTTTCACTATCCAGATTTGCTACAGTCCTTCTACTTCATTCTCCATGAACTTTTTCATGAACTTGATGAATTCAATATCATGAAGACCTTCCTAAATATGGTAAGAAAGAGGAAGAACTCTGAAAGGGTCTTCACCGATCGATTCATAATAAATCTTCATATTGTACAAGAGCGCTTTCTTATTGCTTAGATGATAAAAACATTCCATATGATTGTGAGAAATCAAGTTGGAACAACTATGCACAACAACTGACATGTTTGGTGACCTGCCAGATTGAATTCACTTTGATTCCTTAGTTGAGTTCGCCAAATTGACAATAGCTCCTGAAGAACTAGTTGTCATGCTCCCGATAGATGGCTTATTTTTGCTGGGTCCTGTTGCTGAATTGAGTCTTTTTGTTGCAGTTCTGCTAATTCCAGTGTTTTGCAGCACACCATAAGCTGATTACTTCTGAGGGGACTAAGTGCGATGATCTTAGTCTAAAGTCTGTGGGTTTCGTTGCTTGGGGACTATAGCTCCCTTCTCAGGACTCTCTTTTGTACTCTATTCATTGGTCTGCTTTAGCTCTGTCTCAACTCTTATAGCTCCTTTGATTTTGGCGATTACTTTTCAGTTTCGATATTGAGTCCAAGCAAAATTGAAATCATCCCAGTCTCCTTTGAACCACCAAAATCTTGATTTCATGCACATGCATATTAGAATTGAGTTGTTTCCTTTTCCCACTACATACTTCAGATAATGATTCACTGGAGGATTCACTTGGCTCTTCTTTAGGCCATTACTCTAGGCAATTTTCCATAAGAAATCTCAGTATGATTTTTCTCTCTCGTCAAGAAGCTGCTCTCTCTTGCTCATATTGTCCTTTTTTATTAATGTCCCGAATATTCCTCCTGAAGGGCATGGTTTTGAGTTTTTACTTGTTGGTGGTAATTTGGACCCCACCATTCCAGTCTTCCCTTTCATTGGTTTTTAATTCTTTGCAGAGAGCTTCCTTATCCCTTGATTGAAGTAAAATGTTGCCTACTGCCCTCCCACACTTGGATTAGAAAGAAACCCGAACCCTAATGATTTTCTTATGATATGTCCTTGCTACGTGATACCTAACTTGAGCAAAGCAGCTGCAGCGTGAGCATCACTCTCATCAGCTGTCTTACAAGTAGCTAGACAATAGAAGCAGTCTCTGTCAAATTTATTGATGTTCTCTTTGAATTCATTAAGAATTCGGAGAAAAAACTCCTTTCCAGGTTATGCTGACCGTAAAAGGGAAAGAAGAAAGCTCTTTTACGGAAAAGTTAACCTTCAGAGTTCATTCCTCA
>JAGYYR010000073.1:0-13484 GCA_021439965.1 Uronychia setigera | reverse complement strand
TGGGGAAGCAAAATAGTCAACTAATAAAGCTAGAAAAGAGCTCGAAAAGACTCAAAGAAGATCCAAGAGAAAGTTGATCAATCTATGCAAGTTGGTTTTGTTAACTGGAGTTTGCATTGCCTTCCTTGTGGTTTACTACTTCGCGACACACACAGACTTCGGAAACGGTGGCGACAATTTAACTACTTGATTAAAAAAGAACTAATTTTTGAGGCTATTAAAGAAAGGGGTCCTAAAGGCTCATCATTCTGAACCTGAGAGGAATATTGCCACTCCTCCAATGATTCTTAAACTTGAATCTCCATGATTTGGCACATTGAGAGTGCATAGTAGCTTCTCTCTTGTAATCGTGTAGTAAACAGGGGTGTTGTTCACTGTATTAACGGGGTAAGGATCATTTTCCTTGTTCTTGATCCAAGCAAGTCTGCAATTTGGAAGGTTAAGGAACTCCTGTTGATTTTCCTTTGAGGTATCATCGACAAGTTTCACTCCGTCAAAGCTACATCCTTGAAGGATGAATCCAACGATAGTCACAGTATCAGAAGAGTTCACCTTTCCTTGCTCAAAGCTTGAGACTAATTTGAGTTCATCGATGGAGCATTTCTGTGATCTTGCAGTCTTTTGTCTTAACGCATTTAAGAATGTTTCTGGATGGAAAAGGTCTGCCATATTGATGTTTGAGCTGAGCAGTTGTCCCTTTTGCACTTTGTCGTACCATCCTCTGAGAGCATCTGCTCTCTTGTAGAACTGTCTGATCCAAGGGGTTGGAGTCTCAGGTCCATCAGCCCAAAGGTATGTCCATCCATTGGGGACTTCACCTTTCAACAAGTCAGTGGCTTCTTTCTCAATCTTTGAGGTGAGAATTCCCTGGCCAAACAAGACTTTTTGGATAGAGTCGATACTTTCGTGAACCTTAGCAAGCACTTCTAACATGTTTGCAGTTTCCATGTACACGAAGGCCTCGATTGGGTCGTCAGCACTAAGGTGAGAGTTTTTAATCTTGATGTGTCTGAAGTCATCTACCTTATAAATAGCTCCCCAAAGCTTTGTAATGGGTCCAAGCAGGGTGGTCCACTTCTCTCTATCAAATCTCAATTCCTCAGCAGAAATTGCAGCAAGAGCCTTAAGGGAAGCAATTACTTGTCCTGAATTGAATCTCTGAACTGAGCGATCAATGTTGCTAGGGAGACCGAAGAACAGTGGATTATCTTGGTCTGGAAGTTTACCGACCAGTGCTTGATATTCCCTTAAAGCATCTGACTTTGGAACTTGGACAATGTTGGATAGTTTCTACACTCCCTGGAAAATATCTGAAGTGAAGAATTGATAGAGGTAGGCTCTGAGTACTCTCAAGTCAAACTCATTGTCAACTCTACCACCATAGATTGCGTTTTCAAGCAATCCGTACACGGTCTACCATTGTGGCATTGCTCCCTTGCTCTCAGCAATGACTTCACTAAGCATGGTCTCTCCTGCTTTTAGATCACCATATGAGAATTCATAGAACTTAGTCCAACCTTGAGGAATAAATGTTCTTCTTTCTTGGAGAATTGCATGGAACCAAGCCAAAATGAACATGATCTGTGATCTAAGAAGGTTTCCTTCTTGGTAATTAGCAACCCAAGTCTGGTAAGTTCTCTGAAGGTTCTTCTTAATACCAGGTGGACTTTCGTAAGTAATCTTGAGGGAGCTCTGTAAGAGAACGGATGGGAATTTAAGATGTGGTTCAGAAGTCAACCATAGTCTGAATTTCTTGGCTGGGGTTAGAGCTTTGAGAGTTTTTTCAAGAGTTTGAAGCCATGGTGTCACCAAATGAAGATTCTTAAGGCAAACCCATTCTCCCTTCTCTGCTGCATCCTTTACCATCTGGATGGCGATGTCGTTTTGACCTCCTCCCATAGCCAACTCATGGTATCCTTGTCTTCCAACTTCCATTTCTGCTAGATCTTGCAATTCAGCACTTGGATCAGCTCCGGGAGTGACTAAGAAAAGAATAGGTTCAGTTGGGAAGGTGTCATTCTCATAGAGAGATTGAAGTGAAAGAGGGGCAGGAGCGATGTCTCTCTTTCCCAAAGCTTCACAAACAAAGTTAGTCATGGCGGATTCAAGTCTATCTGGTCTAAACACCTAGATAAGTAGAACTTTCTGGAATGCTGAAATTCTACTTTTGACTTGTTGATTGAAGTCCTTCTCGGGGACTGCTGAAACAGACCATTGTCTCCAAATGTCTGCACTTTCAAATCCAAGTTGATGAATTAACTTAGGGAAGGTGTTAGCAAACATGTTATACATTTCCTTTCTGTCAGGTGTTGCCCATTGTGGGAATCGGCTTGCTGAATCAGCTGATGATGCAACAACAATTCCAGTGAAGAAGTCCCATTCATTTGGTTCAAAGAGATTTGGGAAAATGCCATGAACGAAATGCACTCCATAAGTAAGTCTATCACTCTTGAATAGAGATCTACCAATTTCAAAGAAAACAAGCTTGATCAAAGTATCTGAAAGCAGATTGAGTTTTTGATTCATATTATCTGCTGTTGGGTTAGAATCGAGTGCTTTCTGGAAGAATCTGACAAAGGCAGCAAGTGAGAACTGATACATATTGTTTATCTTAATCAGAGCTCCAATGATCATGAAAAGAGTGGATCCATTTGAAGCAAATGGCCTGTATACTTCTCTTTTCTCATCAAGAGACACTTGAAGCTTTCTTGATTCAAGGAGACCTTTCTCAATTTCGTTGGATTGAGTCTTGGTCTAGTTAAGTGAGTCAATGAGAGCTTTGTTCTCAAGGATGTTTCCTTCTGAAGTAGCTAGCTCATTCAACAGCTTCTTTTCATAATCAGCCAACTTCATTTTCAGTTTCTCTTCCTCCTCAAGTAACTGAGTCTTTCTCTTCTCAAGCTCTGGCTGCTCATGATTCAATGTAATGGAAAGTAATTGTCCTTCAAGTCCACTCTTAGTAACTGTAAAGTTAATGATTGAGACGAGAGATGAAGCATTTGGGGGAACTTCGATGAATGCATCTCTGGTGCATAAGTAAAGTCTGAAGCCTTCATTGTAATCGATCACTTTGTCTCCAACATTGACCACCCATCTTGGTCCTTGATGAATGAGATCCTTTCTTAGAATAGGGAATAGAAGAGATTCTATTCCATCAACTTCTTGCAAAATTAAAGTTTTACCGAATCTGACTGAAAGCTCAAGTTGGGTGTTGAATTTGGGGTCTTGCTGATTGAGAATTTCCAGCCCACCATCTCCAACATCACTTCCACTCATGCTTGTTTTCATCCAATTAGTAGCATGTGTGGCTGGATCAATTATCAATGGTACTCTCACAGTATTAAGTATCATGATAGCGTTTTCCATTGATAAGGTATCAGCTGGAAGTCCTTCACTCTTCCACTTTAAGAGCTAGGACTCAGCACATATGAATCTTGAGAAATAGAATTCTGGGAGCTTTGTCATTTGCTTCCATTCAGTGAGACATTTTTCTCTAATGTTCTCATTTGCAGATCCCATGTAAGTGATGTAACCTGCTGCAAGGAGAGACTGGACTGGCAGGGAGTTCAATTCAATTTGGAGTTGCTTGACTTGCTTCTCCCATCTCTCTTTTTCACCACTCAATTGCATAAGAAGGCTCTAGGCAGATTCAAGAGTATCTTCTGCTTTCTTCAAGTCGTTTTTAAGTGCCTCGGCTTCTGATGTTTTCTTGGCGAATTCATTATTCAAAGCAACGACTGAACCATCAAGATCTTCCAGTTAGTTCTAGCATTGCTCAACTCTCATTTGGGACTTCTTAAGTTGGTTGAGAAGTCCATTAAGCTCTCCTTCAAGTGGTCCGATTTTAAGCAGGACCTCACTATATTTGACATTAGATTTGACCCAAGCAGCTAATGGAGCAGTAGCTCTTGACACTCCAGTGATCACACTATGTTCAAAACTCAATGCTTTCTTCTCAATAAGTTTGTAGACTTTGTTTCTGATTCCAGCAGTGACTTGATGGGCATCGAAATTGAGAATGCTAGCAATAACTCCTCTCTGGGACAAGAATTTCTTCATGGAGTTCCAAGTAGTGTCCTCAACTCCCATCATGCAGAGTACTCCAGAAAGTACATCATGGACTGCATCAGGAGGCATTCTGAATGCTTTGATTTCATTGAGATTATCATTCTTCAATTCTCCTACAAGCTATCTTGCTCTGTCTACTTCAGGTTGAATTTCAGACAATTCCTCTTCAATCAATGATTTCCTCTGTTTAATAAGTTGTTCATCATCCATACATCTCTTTTGAAGGGTTTCTACTTCCTGTCTTCTCTCTGCTTTCTTTTCCATAGCGACAGTAATTCTTTTAAGAGCTTCATCAGCTTCTCCTTGTTTCTTTCTGAGCAAAATCTTTTGCTCTTGAGCTTTTCTTGAGAGTTCATCCACGAGCTTCTCTGCTTCAGCCAGTTTGTTGAGACCAATGATCAAATGCTTTGACTGGCCACCTTGAGTACTCAATTTACTTGTGAGAATGTTCTTATAAGTGTTAATGAGCTCTATGTATTTAAGAGGGGTAGCTCCATAAGATTTGCAAGAAGCATCAATTGAAAGGAAGAGGTTGAAGATTTCATCAATAGACACTGAGCTTTCAACTCCTTTGAGTACTCCAGAGATCTCTTTCTTCACAACTTGAAGCATCGATTCTTTAATCCAATTTTGGCACCAGAAGATGGTACATCTTGAGAAGATAGCTGGATTTGAGGCACAATTCTGATCGAATTTAGGATGCTGGCAATCTAAAGAAAGGACGATATGAAGATTCTTCTTGATTCTCTGAGTGAAGAATTCGAAGGTTGTCCTGCATTCGTATTGGTTCTTAAAGTCATCATTCAAGGTTGAGAGAATAGGCTCAAGTTCTTCAGGTGAGTAGAGTCCAGGAATCTCACCAGCTGAAATGAGGGAGTTGATGTACTCCAAGAATTCAATGGAGAGCATTTGATGATCTTCCATAAAGAACAAGATCTTCTTATCTTCAATTCCTCCGGCTTGGCCTAAGATGACTTTCAAGTCCCTCTTGAACTCCTTGATTGAGTAGTCTCTACTGATATTTGGAGATTGGAATTCAAGTTGAAGGATGTGACTGACAAGTTGGGCACAAGATCTTCTTCCAATACCTGAGACTCCTGCCAAAAGAAGACATCCACCAGGTCGAGAGAATACTCTTTCAGTGCATGCGACAAGATCAAGAACTTCCTCAATGACAATGAGTTTGAGTTCCTTGAATTCTCTTTCGTAAGCTCTAAGAGATTGCTGGATCAGATTAATCAGATCATCCTTGTTCAATCTGCCAAGTGTTGGTGACCCTCCAATAGAGTTCCCATTTCC
This sequence comes from Uronychia setigera, assembly GCA_021439965.1. Taxonomy (NCBI): domain Eukaryota; phylum Ciliophora; class Spirotrichea; order Euplotida; family Uronychiidae; genus Uronychia; species Uronychia setigera. The sequence continues at coordinate 8,117 of JAGYYR010000073.1, read as the reverse complement.
TACTTTACTAAGGAAATAAGTGGAGGTTAGCTTATCATTGAATTTGAGATGTTGTCTAAGTCCTTGATAAACGATGCTTTCCAGTCTGGATTTGCTCTCTTTGTCTACCAGTCTATCTCTGAAAATTCTGAAGTTCTCATAAATCATAGACTCGATAAGTGGCTATGCAGTTGTGGCCTCATATCTCATCAAGCCAAATATCCATTCTGTAATTTCTCTGGGTGTGAACAAATAATGTCTATGCTCATCATTGGGGAACTTTGATTTAATTGAAGCATAGGTGTCAACAACGAACCTCGCAAGTTTCTTTGATGAGCCTGACATAGCTCCTTGTCCAAATGCTGGATGGTTAAGGATTGCTCTCATGTACTCAGTGTACACCTGCTCAAGTGACTCAATTGGTGCATAGTCAGTGTATGCAATTCTCACATTAGCAGTAAATCTTGAGGACAGCTTGTGTCTACCAATAGTAGTTGCTGGGTTCATTGATGCAATGATCTGGATTCTCTCTAGGTTTACAAATTCAAGGTTGTCATCGTAGAATCCTTTGTAGCAGACCAATTGCTGAAGGAAGGCAATCAATTGGATGGTATCATACTTGTCTGGTTTAGGCAAGTTGATGTCTTTCAAGTAGATAATAAGTTTAGAGCATTCTTTGGGTCTGTACACTCTTCCTTGGGCATTTGAGCTTTGAGCACACATTTGATTCAGTTTGTGTAGCACATGGAAAGCTGCAGTCTGAGCATTGCAATGAATAACAGCAACTTGAACTGACCTTTGCTGTTGTATGAGTGATCTGATGATAAGGTTCTTTCCACAACCCTCAGGACCGACTAAGATGAAAGGATCTCCTTCTTCTACCCAAGTCTTGATCATATCAATATCTCTCTGAGCATCTACAGTGTTGATAAGAGGGGGAATGGAGCCATTCTTTAGATCGTCAACACTAAGTTTGGTTTGCTTGGATTCAAACACATAGGATCTGAATCCTCCCATTTTCTCATCCCAGAAGTTGTTGAGAATATTTGCTGGGTCTGCTGGTCTTTCTCCTGCCCATGAGAAAACATTAGAGTAGAACTCACTTCTAAGAGTCTGGATGAAGTTTCCTCCAAGACCTTTGAGCACTGAATTCACAAAGGCACCTTTAGTCTCAACATTTTTCATATATGAAAGAGCATTGTTAACGATTCCTACTTTAGTAGTTTCAACTACAAATTGATCTTCTCTATTGAGGACCCAATCAAGTGCTTTATAGAAAATATCTTCAAGCCATGATTGAAGTTTTCCTTGCATGGCTTCTGGTTGTTTTTTCAACCAAGTAGAAATGATTCTCCTGACGTCAACATCCTCATCAGACAAGAAAATCATACCCATTCTTGAGACTGTAGCTGGAGAAGCGAATCTGAGATTATCAGTTTCAAAGATGAAGTTGACGTTGTCGCCAAAGTTGATTCTCTCTCCATTAGGCAAGGTGAGTAGATGGTTATCATCAAGGACAGAGTTCAAGGACTCTACCCACTCTGGATCAATGTCACCATCGCAAATGATCCAGCATCTGGTATCCTGGTTTTCTTTCACAACTTGTCTTGCAGAGGCAGTTAGAACTCCATCATTAAATTCTCTAGTGTCGTGGTCCATGTTTCCGAGAAGCTGTTGTCTGGGCATGGACTTGGGGTTCATTACATGGAACGTCATTGGTTGCTTAAGTTTTTCATAGGCTCCCCTCAAAACCTTCCAGATTGTACTTTTACCACAACCAGAAGGTCCGACAATGACAACTCCCATTCTCTGTCGACTAGCTTCATGGAACTGAAGCATCTTATTGATCTGTTTCTCGATGTCTTGGAGCTTCATATCTTGGATGGTCTCTTTAATTGCTTTGACAAGTTCTTCATAGGCAATATCTTCTACTTTGATGTTAGGGAAAATATCTGCAAGAAGGGCCTCAAATTTTCTTGAGTCAGCATATGTAAGCTTGGACATGGTGTTAATTCTAATTGCTTTAATAAGAAGAACTGCCTCTCTTTGATAGTCAAGAGACTTTCCTGCCTTCTTCTCTAGTTGAATCAGTTGACCACCAACAGTAAGGATAGTTTTGAGAGCTCTAAGACCCCAATCATAATGCTATTGTGGGGAAAGAAGTTGTCTGCAAAGCTTAAACAGAGCGATAACTTTCTCAGCCAAAGTTTTTGCAGTTTTGAATCCTTCAGAGAAGAGAAGTACCTCAGCGATAAGCTCATTATCTGGTACACTCATTGCAACTGGTCTGAAAAGTTGTTTAAGATTATCTGGGAGCTTTGATCTACCTCCATATCCTTTACCAGCAGGATTCATGGTGACGAAAATACCAGCGTTCCTGTTCACTTCAATGTTTCTACCGAGAATCTCTAGAGTTGGAACACTTTCCTTAATAGCGTACTAGATAACCTGAATCTGCTGAGAAATAGCAGAAAGTTGTTCTTCAAGGAGACGATTGAACTCATCAAAGCATCCCCAAGCTCCACACTTGACTAATCCAATGAAGATTCTTCCCATGGATTTGAAATCGATACCTTCATCACAATTGAAGACCAAGACTTGTCTTCCGAATGCCTGTCCCAAAGCCTTGACAGACTCAGTTTTACCAGTACCTGCTGGTCCATATGGGTTACCACCATAACCCATCTTCATACCTTGGGTAAGAGTAAGGTAGCATTTATCGGTAAGAGGGGTATGCACAAGTTTAGGTGCATTTCCTTGGTACTCATAGGTATAGTCGAAAATTGCATCAACCATCATAATTTTACAGAAACCATTCTTGCTCATTCCATATCTGAGCTGCTTATGCCAGAACCAATCTGAGACACTCTGTACATTGTGCTTCACAAGGGTATCTATTATTTCAACATTATGGATGACATCTAGAATAAGAGCTTTAAGTTTGGAGAGAAGCAACATGTCTCCACCATGGTCGAAAGAAGTGTACTGCTCAAGAGTCTTCATTAGGTCTTGCTTGTAATTGGGAATTTTTCCCTTGTTAATGGCAGATAAGGAATTGTTACAGAACTGAACCATCTCTGTAATACAGCAGATCTGAGAAGGCATATTCATGATGTCGAGATTGGGTTCTTTGAGAGACTTCTTCAACAAGTTAGCAAGTGAGTTTTTCATTTCATTTGACAAATCTCCAAGCCAGTTTTCAACTTCGTCAGTGATTTTGACTGGGTTGTCGAGCTTGACGTATTCTCCTGCTGAAGATTTCATGGCAATGATTTCGGTTTGATCTTTGTTAAAATCAACTCTGAAGATTCCTGCAAAAAGTTTCTTCAAATGAGTCTGAATAACAACTGGATTCTTAGCTTGACCTAAAATTTCAAGAAGATCATCATCTCCAATGAAATAGAATCTTGGAAACTTGGATCTTTTTTCTTCAAGATAATCATTAAGAGCTTTCTGGCATCTGTCAAGTTGGGAGAGAATGGTCTCTAAAGTTTCTTTGAGTCCCGGAATTCCACATAAGTTGAGGACCTTAGGGTCAGAGCCAATTCCCAACATGATGCTTCTGTATTCATCATCAACTCTTCTGAATCTTCCTTGTTCTTGAGGAAGGGCACCTCTGACGAAAATGGGCTCCAAATACACCCATTTTCTCTGGATAATATTCAGTTTTTGCAGGTACTCATCAATACCAATCAGCTTCTTTTCAAATTGTTCAACTTGATCAGCGAACCGAGCGAAATATCTTGATTCTTTCAAACTCATCAATAGAGATTGATTGTCACTCACTTGGGTAATCAGCTCTTTCCACTCTTTAATAAGTGGAGTGGTTCTTCCCTAGGATGCATAGTCATGAAGATTGAACTCTGAAGTGTCACACCAAGCTCTCAGCTCATGGATTGCTTCTCTAAGGGTGATTTCTCCCTAGGCTCTGGCTGAAAGTTCTTTAATGTCGCTTGATTTGCTAATCAAATCTGGGATGGCATCAATAAAGTGTCCAAATGTGAGAGTTTCAACAGTAACATCTTTGATTTTAAGGAAATGGAAGAGAGATCTCCAATGCTCCTTTTCAAAAGCTTCTCCAATGCAAAGCTTCAACAGTGGATACCCTTGCTCGAAACCTTGGAGTTGCTAGGTCAAGTATTTGGTAACAATATCCTTATTTCTGTTTTTGATCTTCTCATGCTGGTTCTGTAAAAAGTCCTGGAAAGTGAAGAGACCTTTAGACCTAAAACTCAGCCAATCTTCTTTGGCAAGGGTGTCCAATTCTGTCTAGAACTCATCAAAGAATCTCCACGCTTGTTCTTGCTCAACTAAGTCAGTTTTGAGTTCATCAATGTGTTTAAAAGCAGGAACTGGCATTCCGAAATGATGACAATCGTTGGTGACATTGGTGACCTTTTTTTCAAGATTGTCCCATTCTACTCTCCATTCTTTCATCTTCTCAGAGCATTCGAAGGCTTGCTCTTTATCGATTTCATTCATTTCTTTGGGCTTGAGTGCAATCCATCTTGAGTAAAACTTCTCAAGCTCATTGTTGACTTCTCTGATTCTACTATCAATCTCATTTCTGAGGACATCTCTCTGTTCCTCAATCATGTCTGAGAATCTGTTTAAAGCAACGTCAAAGTTCTCCCATCTGTCTTGCATCGCTCCCAAGTTCGCACCTTGTCCTGCAATCTGTCTCAACATCTTGTTCTTTTCTTCACAGTTTTTGTAGAGTTCCACAATTTCATGCTTCTTATTTGCAATTTCCAAAGCTTCCATCTTTGCTTTTCCAATTTCCTCAACACTTGCTGGTTTAGCGTTGAGCTTGTCCATTCCAATTCTAATGAAATCATCAACAAGATCAGAGTCTCTTTTGATGGTGGATTTAAGTGAGAACTGAAGAGCATCAGCCAATCTCTGCATAAGATCTTCAACAGCACCTTTGAAAGGAACAGAAGAAATATTGAAGCAATCAATTTTGTAGTAGTCCTGGATTTTGTCAAGTTCCTTCCTCTTCATCTTAAGCATTTTGAAATTGTTCTCCCAATCTTCAACTCTCTTGAAGTTTTCTTCAATATACTGCTCAATGTCAATATTTCCAAGAACTGTCCATGGTGCAAAGTCACCTAGTAAGTTCTGAAGCTTCTCGAAAAGTTCCTAAATAAAAGTAAGCAAACTAGAGGGAAAAAGGGAGAGAGGATAGTGAATGAGACCATCAGTCTTAGATGTTAATATCATTAAAGCATTCGAGAGTCTAACATATAGGTCATCAGAGGTTCATTCACTATTCATTTCTCTCTGGGAGGGATGGAAACTTACCTCTCCTTTCTAGAAGACTGTAGTCAAGTGCTTTGCATTCCTGTCGGGCATTAGTTTGTAAATGGCTGTGTTGCCACCGACTCCTCCAAATCTTAGTGGGGTAGTGAGGAAAGAACTCATTTCCTTGTAGTATCTGGCCTTTAGTTCTTCAAGAGGTGGCTTAAACTGAAGGCATTTGTTCTTGTAGACAAGATCAGCAGAAATTTCAGGGAGATTTTCATTTAAAAGTTCGAGTCCCATTTGGTATTGATGTTCAAGAGCTTTGTAAAGTTGGTAGTCCCAATGAGTTCTCCAAATCTTGCATGCTCTGGGGTCCTTATCTCTTGTAGCCCCATCAATGATTTTCCTGATTTTCTCCAAGTTCTCCTTCCATGCATTCTTGTTCCTTAGTAGATCAACATTCATCAACTCCACAACCATGTCAACCAAGGAAAGATGTACTTTCCTGAGTCTTCTGTTCTCAGTTGTGAGATCATTTGCTGCCTTTTGAATGGAATTGATATAGTTTTCTAATTCCACAGGGTTATCCCAAGTAACTTGATCTTTGCCCTGTTTCAATCCCTTTCCTCCAATTTTAGGGTTCTTGACAACATTCTCAAATCTGATGGCTACATCAAGGATCATTGGTCTTTGACACTCAATGATCTAGTTATTCATGTTATTGTAAAAGTTGGCTACCTGCTTTAGAGTAACTCCTTCTTTGTAGTACTTCTTTCCGTCTTCTGAAATATCTACCACCCTCTTTGGTAGCTTGAACCCAAGTTCAGTGAGTTGTCTGACATCCTTAAGAAGAGTGACCAATTTTTCACTGTAATGGACTCTAAGAAGTCCAGTGTCGAAATCAAGTTCCATCAATCTTCCACTCATTTGAAGTGCAAGTGGTTCATTTTTGTTGTTCAAAGCTCCTTCAATTTCATTTCTCCATTTCTTGAATTGATCATTTTCAAAGTCTTTGATTCCTACTGCAAACTCTTCACAGAGAGTATTGTATTTCTCAATGTTTCTCAGATCTCCAAGCATTGATTGACAGAGCTTCTTATTGGAGTCAACTTTCTAGGATAGTTGTCTAGCCCATAGGATTGAGCTGACAACTTCTGACATATTGTTAGCAAGTGGTGGCTTATCTGGAAGGTTTCCACCACCGTCTAAGAATTTTTGACCAGTTCTACTTTCGAACTCATCTTTCATTTGAGTGACTTGATCACACAAGTCAGCGAGTAGACTTTCTCGTTCTCCTTGCAGTTCAGCTTTGATCGTTGGCCTGGACATAAGCCCCTTCCATCTTTGAAACTCTCTCAAAAGCTGTGAGGGGTTGGTTTTATCACCCAGGATCTCTTTTCTTAGTCTCACACAAAGCTCTTTCTCCATTGGCTCCAAGTTTCTCTCATAAGCTTTTCTTGCTTGCTACCAAGATATAGATTGGTACTCATTATGGTAAAAAGCGTTGATTTTTCTGAATGGGTCAAAAGTTGAGTCAACATTAAGTCTCTTCTGGTCATCAGGTGAGAGAAGTCTGAGCAGTTCATCATGCTGAGATCTGAGTTCAAATATTTCATTGATCCTGGTAATTAGGTTCTCAAGATATGGATCAATGAGGGCTTTTCCTTTCCATGGATGGATTCCTGACTTCCAGAGTCTTCCAGTAAGATCTCCAACATTATCTTTCCAGCTTCGGCAAATTCTCATAGATTCATTCAGTTTCATTCTCACGTCTGAGAAGGTGCTAGTCCAAATATCTGTCTCCTCAAATTCTTTCTCCACTCTGGCTCCAATGGAAGCAGATATGATTTTAATAAAATTAGTCATTCTCTCTTCACTGTAGGCTGGCTCTATGGTTTCATCTTGCCAGACTGCATCCAAGGTGTCGAAGATAGTGTCGGTAAAATCTCTAACAGCTGCTAACTCCATGGTATTCAAGTCAGAGAATCCTTTAGAGATGGCAGTGTAATGTTTGTTGATGATTTCAGCTTTTTGTCTGAGTCTCTCATTCTCATGGGAGGATACATTTGAATTTTCCATATCCACCCAGAATTCAACTTCATCAGTTGGCGCCAAAATTCCTCTCAAGTCGTCTTCGTTCTGATTTCCTTTCTTTGCTCCTCTTCTCAAAGTAGACTAGAGTCCTGACTTGAGATTCTCGATCAGAGACTTCATCTAGGCAGAGATAGCAGCTTCCTTATCTTCCACAAGAATGGGTGTGTAAACAGCATCCACGTAGTGGAAGAAAGATTGGAGAGCGTTGCCTCTCATGGAACTCACAAGGATTTGCTGAGCAATTCCTTCAGCTTTGAGTTCCTCTTTCCTTTGTTTAACAAAGTGACACTCTGTGTACTTTGTTCCGTCGAAACTTTTCAACTTCCCATTGAAACATTTCACTTCCTTCCCATTGTTCACAACCTGCAGTGTACGACATTTGATGTCGTTCATGAACTTCTAGAACTCAGCTGTGGCAGCTGCTTCTGAAGCCCATTTCTGTTCTCCTCCAAAGATTGAGACGATAATTCCACAAACGTATTTTGATCGTGGGTCTTCACTCATTCAAACTCTTTAGAATATATTATAAAATTCAAAACTGCGCCCCTTAAATACCCTTTCCCAGCGACCTCAATTCAAGTCTACGGACTTCCCCACTCCCCGACAAAGGCTAGTCACCCCTAGACATTCTTAACTATGACTACCGAACAAGCCCCTAGTACTTAGATGCTTCTTAAGAAAGAGATCTGAAAGATTCCGGCCATATTTAAACCGCTGGAATTCAAATCATTGGTTCATAATTCATATCTCAAAATTGAATTAAGGCGCTATAAACAAACTCGGGGCAAATTGGGGTTTTG
>JAGYYR010000072.1:0-13531 GCA_021439965.1 Uronychia setigera | reverse complement strand
TTTGAGTTATTTGAGGTTGGAAGAGGAACTAGGTCCTTGACGGTGGAATAAGTCAGCGAATGGATCACTTAACTTGGATTCACTAACCATGCAATTAAAAAACTCCTCCTTCTAAGATTATAGGATTTGAATGAGTTAAGTTTGACGCTACTACAAAATAGGTTCCATTACTCTAGTAGTACAGTGGGAACTCATTAAGCACCTTACTTCAACGCAGTGAATTCTATAAAACTCCTCATCAGAGTCTCTGAAAGTTGTTAAGTAGCATTGTTATTCAACAGGTTTTTTTGAAATAGCTTTTTGAGATGGGCACTTAATTTAGAGCACTGCACCTTAACTTTGGGCAGTGTAACTTAGAAATTATCTTAGTTAGGGTTATATCAAGAATCAATTGATGTTTTCTCTACTTAAACTGTTCTTTTGTCCAATACTGACCAGTCGCCTTCCTCAGCTGATTTTAATTCTTCTTCTTTCTTTTTCTCTTTCTCATCACCAGGACGATAAGTATTTCTACATATTAATAGGGCGAGCTTTTCGTGCACCTGAGCATCTATTTTCTTCAATGGCTAAAAGTGATCTTTTTTTCTCTTGACAATTTTCTCCAACTCCTCCTCCAATGCATCAAACTGCTGAATTATGCATCACATTAAGTAAAAGTGCCTCTAGCTTACTGCCTTCCTCTCCAATGAATATACCTCTTCATTGATTATTTGGAACAGGTGGCGCAAAAAGGTTGCTCGAGAAGTGAATATGGGAAGAAACTTTCTTCTGACTGAGAGGTCGTAGTAGACGTCCTACAGTTTGCCATAGTGCATATTTAATTGTTCAAGAGTTTTCTTCTCAATGGTCTAAGGCTAGGCTTAATTTATTTTGAATTAGAGTGCTTAATTTAAATCAGATTACCTCAAATTGAAACCCAAACCATTAAAAAATATGATAGTTGCATTTTACTGTGTTATTACTTGTTTAAAATTTAATCTGGCTGATTTGTTTTAAAATGGGTACAAAGAACAAGAAGAGAAAATATTCTGAATTCTTATCAACACAGAATCCCTGGATCACATTATCTTGAGGACAGACTAAATGGAGGAGTAGGTGGTGGAAGAAGACTCGCCCCTTGTCAACTCTTCATTCAAAAGAAGATCTGAAGTACAGTTCTGCGAAGTTGGCCAGTTACTTTTGATCATGGGCCCTTCAAAGTCGCTTGAATTCTAAAGCTAGGTATTTAAAACAGAAGTCGAAGATTAGGCAAAAACAAGTGCGTAAGTAAACCAGATTACAGGGCACGAATCGAAAACAGACAGAGACAAGAGAAGAAGGTAGGAGTTCCTTGAGAGAGGCTTAAGAACAAAGTAATTAGCATAGGCTATGAGCATTTCAGCTTGTAAAGTAAGTTAACTCAAGAGTAGTATAATGCGATTCCAGTGAGAGATGACAGACAATAAAAAATTATTCGAGCAGCGTGCAAAATATGTTGATTAGTTCTACTTGATGGAAAAGAATCAAACTGTCCTATAAAGGAGACTTTCATTTAACTTAAGAGTTTTTATTATAGCCCCTGTACTACTCAATGAAATTCTATTGAGAAGTTGTTCTCAGTCATAAAAAAAGACCTTGAACGACGTAATCTTATCTTAAAAGAGGAGACGATGAAAGAGGTTAGTAGCACAATACATATCCACGCAAGCAGTTTAAGCGAATAGCATATTCTAAAATTTCAGCTCTGATTGGGTCGATAAACGATTCCAAGGAAGTAAAATTAATTCCCTAAAATATCTCAGTTCACGTATCTTGCGACATAGTTATTCCAATTAAATGCTCAAAAATACAAAAAATAGGAAAATTTGAGATTCCTAAATCCCCTTTTCTAGCTCCTCATCTTGGCAAATTAAATAAGTTAGATATCAAAGGCTCCTCATACTACAACCAATAGTTTTCTATTGAGTTTAAAAATCATTTTGAAAAGATACATCATTTAAAACTCCTTCAATCCATATAAACCCTAAATTTAGTCTCTAAACAGTGAACATCAACAAATTTTGAGGTGCGCCTGCTCATTATGGCTCCTAGAAATTTTTCCTTTATATTGAGATAACTAATTGTCCTTTAGATTGGTTGATGTGCTTTTATTTTATTGATCATCACCCTAGATATATAGGTAGATTGAAAATCACAAAAATTATTTAAAATTAGCTGATCTGTGTTATAAACACAAACAAACTGATCCTTTTAGAATAATTCATAAAATAGTCTCTTTGCTCTACTTGTGGCAAATTTCTCCAGAGTCTGTTTTTGAAAAGGAAATTACTGATAAAATGATATTAGATTTAATCCACAAAAATTATTCAGATCTCTCAATTGAGATTTAATTAATTAAGTAATCATTGAAAAGCCTATATCTTCAATTGTATATTACACTGTTTAAATGGAAGAACTCAAAAAACTAGTGCTAAACTTAATGATTCCTAACTTCTCTTTGGTCCTAAAGCATGTAAGAATAATAATTTATGGACAACCTCTCTTTTCGTTGTCAGAGAATTATGTGTGCGTGTGGATTCAAAGAATTAGTTTTCCTATACACACCATCAAAAATCAATCTCCATTCGTACAAAAATCTTCTCTATGTGCGAACAATATGCAAAAGAGAGTTAATTATATATGTATATATTCTTCTAAGGTTCGTTTAGTATTCGATTTTTAAGAAATGAGTTAAAAAAAAATCTTTGGGTTCTGATATTTAGGAAAAGGAGCTTCCCCACTTCTATTGCAATAAAAACTTTGATTACTATGATTATCAATTAGCCCTTCTTCTTCATTGAATAGGGATTTTTTATCTTAGCATTTAACATTGAGTTAGTTAGAGTTTTTTAAAGGTAATTATCCTCTGGAATTCAATCCATTCTCTAGCCTTCTTGGATCATTTTTTTTTCATTAACACTGAAAAAAGAGTTTCCCTATTTTGTAATTTTGAAAAAATTTCTTTCTCCAAAAACGATACATCAAAAGGATCAAAAGATGATCTGGATCTAAATCTTGATTTCACCTAATGATATAGTCTGGATCATTCAAGAAATTAAATTGCAAAGCACTTTCTTACTTAAGCTTATTTTTTCTTGTGGTTTTAAAAATTGGAGAGGAGTACTCTCAAGCATTTTGCATAATTTGATAAGATGAATATCTTTTCTCTATGGTCAGTAAATTAAAAATATAGAATTCATATCTGAATCTTAAATCTAAGATTTTTAAATTTTGTTCGAAGTTGCGAAAGTAATTTTTACTTAATTGAATGTTATTAATGAAGAGCCTACAAATTTTATTTATAAAAACTTTGCAAAGTAGCATAAGATCCTTTTTTCTCAGCCAAGTTCATGCAGCATATCCAATATATAAGTAAATTGATGTTTTGAATATCCATAGAGCGTAGATCCCACTACTTTAATCATCAACTAAGTCAACAGTAGAATCATATATTATAACGTGCTCAATATCCTAATCTATTCTGCTGAACTACTAAATACATCTTCATAATTTTTATTAGAATTTTAAAATAGCACTAGTCAAGTTGCAAGAAAGTTTTAAAGACTTCTGTGAATGACAAAATTAATTATCCTAGAAATAAATAGACTCTTCATCAGCAACATCAATTCATATTTACCTGTTCTACTTTTTCATTGTTATGGAGATGACTGACAAATAGGAAATAATATATATATATTACTTTAAGAACTACCCTAATTTTTTTTGGGTTTCTTTTGCATTTCCTTCATTGTAAATCATAAATTTTAATTTCTATACAAATATTGGGAAATATTTTAAAAGTATTGACCAAAGAAAATATTTTTGACCTAATAAATAAGAAGGATTGTTGTGACTACTTTGAATTCCACTATTATTTGCTCAAGTATTAATAGAATCAATGTTTTTTGGGGTTTTGGGGTTTTGGGGTTTTGGGGTTTTGGGGTAATTGGGATTTTTTTAGTAGTAACGACGTGATTAAACCGAATTCTCAATTATTAATTTTACAATTAGAAAAAGTATTATAATGAAGCCATCATAGACTAATATTCGGTGACTCTATTGTTGGAAGCATAATAAAAACCCTTCTTCTCAGAATTCTTTCCACAAACCATTAAATTTTTTGTCCTTTCTGACCTGCCTATGAAATTGAGCAGAAAAGAAGAACAACAAATATTCAAAGAAATTCTTTAATGAAATCTTACTATCTCAAGTACTTAAAATGTTTTATAATTGATTTGAATATCTTGACTCTTTATTTGAAATGAATATATGAATTCTTGTTAATAGTCATGGATAGAGAAACTTTAAATTTTGCAACTTCATCTATAAGAGAAAAACCCACCTTTGAAATAATCTAAATCTAGCAATTTTAATATCACTTTTTAACTTAATACTAGAATTAGATCTCCAATGTGATCTTATTGTTTAGAGACTGCTTCTAATTCTATTTCTTATCTAGACTTAGAGAGAGAAAGAGATGGATATGTTGTGATTATTTGTGGGCTCAATGAAATGGCTTTCTTCTTTGAAAAATTAGGTAAACCTAGATAATCCACTGAAAAGATTGTCATTAAGATGACTATCAAGTCCTTATCTTGTCTATTCAGGTCAATCGATAGCAAGAATTTTAATTGCTTATTTGAAATGATTATTCAGATTATTTAATAGATTAAATGATTAGTTTTAATATTTTTTAATCGAATAGATAGTGTGTCAACAGCATATAGCTATCATTATCTTTGGAATAAAATCTAGGAAATCTGGATCTCAAAACTGTTCCTCTTTTTGATAAAGGACTTCTTTATGTTTTTAGAAGGGTTTGCTTCATCCTTCCCCAAATAAGTTCAATAGAATTCAACTCAGATATTTATGCAGATCCAAACTTGTAGTTCCACTATAGCAACTCCCTCTTCGAATCCTATAATATATGAAATGATACTCATAATTTAAGTAAAGTTAATACTCATCATATAATGAGGTATACTCTACATGGTTTTTTAATTGCAGCAAATCTTCTATGCTTCCTTAAATAAGAAGACTCAATCTCACTCACTACTTCCATTGTACATCCTCAAATGAAGATTACTTTAAATAATATAAATTTAATAATTTTAAGTTCTGGAATCTCAAAATTGTACAATTGTGTAACATGAGCCTACCCACCTTTCATGCTCCAGCCATTCTTCAATGGGATAATATTCAAGTGAGTCTCCATCCGTATAATATAAATATATATAAGCTTGTCGGTTCAATTAATCGAGCAAGTTATATTGATTAACAATGCAATATTTAATGAAATTTTTGGATTACTTCTTGATTACATACAAACTTTGATCTTTGAATTTCAAATTAGGAGCACATCACTAATATAGCTGTTTTTTTGTTGAGATTTTAGCATGGAATGCTAATTAATATTTTATGATTTATATTCAATCAATTTCTAATCTGCACGACTGTTGCTCTCTAAGATCCTATCAAAGAGAGCATCAAAGAGTTTCCCTTTACTAAGACTTATCCCACACAGAATAAATCAATTCTTTTATGAGAGTCTACATTATAAAAATTCAGTTAACTACAAGACAAACTGATTTTTACTATCTTGACAAGGCTAAGACTCAATTTAAGTATGGTATTCTTTTTAATGTTTAATGTTTAATGTTTGAATAAATTCCATTAAATGATTCTTTTGTAGCAACATCATTGTTTGAATCCTTCAAGGGATTCCATTCGAGAAGTAGCTGTCCTTGTGAGCTTCTTGACTTGTTGGGAAAAGACGCTTTAGGTCTCCATTGTTGCACAATTCTTTGGTTGCGTCTGTTTTAGTAAAGGGATCTGCAATATTTTTGACATGGCCAGTTTTGCCGCAACGATGACATTTTCTTCTGTCGTCCGGTCCGATGTCATCTTTTTGGGATTTTACAAGTTTAGGAGGTCTAAGGTTTTTAGATCCTCTGCGGCCAACATAATTCCCAACGATATTTGATATTTGCTATATTTGATTGATAATTGACTCCCTCTCCAAATTGTGGGGGTTTAAAAGAACCTCCCCCACTTTTTTTACTGTTTTCTTTCTCGAGTATCATTTTGAAACGGGACTTGGACAAGTGTGTTCAGAATCGTTAGACCTCCCAAGTGTCCAAATTTACCGGTAATAAATTTTTCTTCGGCTCGGTCTATTGTCCCCTTTTTTTTTCTTTTTCATTTTTATCTTTTTTTGAAAGTGTCTGGTTCGATTCCTGCAGTCTAAAATTTTTTATTGTTTTGGTATCTAGTCTTTAGAATGAAATTCAGGTAGTTCTGTTTTTGTTGTTTTATTGATTCTGTCGTCTTATCCTTTGTTCTTAGGGAAGGTCTTACCTTCGAAAAATACCTTTTTGCAGGTTCTTCAAGTGCTCCTTGTTTTTGAGTCCTTGATTGTATGCTCTCCATTCTCTGATCTCATTTTTCTTTTCATGAGTCATTTTCCCACTGCTAACTTCTATGATTTCTGGGATCTAATTGCACAGGAGGGTTTTCTCTAGGGTAGTTTTAGAAAGTTTCCTTTGAGGTTAATTGCTTGCTTCAATATGAGGATTGAGAATTTGAAGACTTCTTCTTGTGAGATGAGGTCTGTAGCTCTCATTGGTGAAAAGAAGAATGTCATGAGAGAGTTCACGTAAGATTTCATGATCAGAGATTTCACAAAGGGGAATTTTTTTAATCTGTTTTTGAAAGCTGCTGTCCTCTATTTACATCTATTGATCATGAAGATTTTAGGGTCTTTGAGGTTGTGTTTGATGTCAAGGCCAAGATATTTTACTTAACAAACCTTTCTCCACAGATGTTTTAGTTGCTATTAGCTTCTTTCTTTCCAACTAGAATGAATAACTTGGTTTTGTTGATTCAGAGTCCCTGTTTCTATATTCGCACGGGTGGATTCTCTGTTATTTTGCAGATGAAGATGATGTCATCTGAGAAAGCAAGTAATTTGTCATTTTTCTGTAGGACTTATAGGAATGAATTGCTTAAAATTGCTTTGTGCAGATAGTAGTCGAAAAGTGTTAGCGATAGAATCCCAAAACCCCAAAACCCCAAACCCTCTATACAGCGTTCCAAACGCAAAGGTGTAAATTTGAGATTAATCTCAAAGTTGAAAATTGATATTTTAAAATTTAATAACTAACAATATCAAAGCATGGCATCTGTGCTTTCAGTTTTTGCTAAACCACTAACCCTCACCCTCTCAAACCCAAAAACCCAAGCCTATTTTTAATGACCCATACAATATTTTTTTATAAAATCCTTCTTAAAATCAACTTGATTAGTTGCAAGTCTTTGATCTTGAGTAGGACTGCCTTTGATTCTCTTCTTCTTTTTCTTTTGTCAGATCTATGGTGTCTTCCTCTTTCTTCATCCTCTTGACTACACTCCTCTTCCCCACAGCTGACTCTCCCATGGTAGTTCTTTCTCTCTTCAATGAAATTCTTTGAGTGTGATCCATCACAAAACTGAGTAGTGTCTTCTTGTATTGGGTCATTTCCTTCAAGTTGATGAGGTCACTGTCAAAAGCCTTCCATCTTTGACAAGAGTCTTCATACCTGCCTACTCTCATCATGCACTGATAGAGTTCCTGCTCGTTTCTAAAAGAGTTAGCAACAATAAGAGTTATTCCTTTCTTGGGGGATCGATAGTCCATAGCTCTCGTCCCATATGAAGAAGTGGTCACACACAAAGGATATTGATCTTCTGAAAAATGACTGTCAAGAGTTCTCAGAAAGTTCTCATCCACTTCTTCAGAAGGATCAATGTGCTTGAACGGGATGGAAGATTCTTTGATCTTCTCATACAAGCTATGAGAGCAGAAAAGTAGAACAGGATTGTTCTTCAATTCTTTCCTCATCTCTTCTATGATCTGGTCTGGATCTGAGATGATATCCTTGTCAAATTTAGGCATGGCTGCAACAGTCAAATCAGCATCTGGAGGTACCATGCACTTCAATTCAAGAATCTTGTAAACTTGATTCTCATATCCGTCATTGTTCTTGTCCCCTGGAGTTGCAGTTAAGCAAATGATGCAGTTGTTCTTTGTCTTCTCCAAGAACATCTGAGGGTCTTTCAAAATGATCTCATCAGCTTCATCGAAGATCAACAGATCATCACTCTCACATTCAAGCTTCTCCACCCCAACATTGAAGAAGACTTGTTCTTTGACGTTGCAAAGATCATAGCTTGCACTGAAGTCGTTGATGTCTCTCTTCATCAAGAAGTCGTTGCTGTAGATGAACTAGACTTTTGATGCAAGCTTAGTCTTGAGAGATATGATTGCAATAGTGTTGGAGATTCTTGATTTCCCCTACCCTGAAGCCACAACCCAGATCTACTTCTAGAACTTGGGAATCATCCCAACTGCATATTGTGAAAGAGCGAACTGACGATTGTTTGGAGGATTGTAGGGGGACTTGATGTACATGTCGTAGAAGGGGTCTGACTTTTAGGTCAATAGGTTCTGCTGAAGCTTCTTCGTCATCTTTCCATGCTTCTTCTCACACTGATCTAAATAATCATCAACTGAGTTGATGTCTTGAATAGACTCTGTGTTGTGTAAAAGTTCAAGTTGAGAAGGCCATTCATTGAAAGGGACCACAACGAAAGACTCTGAAAACTTCTGCATCACGTTGTGATACTTCAATTTGGAGATCATTAAGGCATTTCTCTTAAAAGTTAAGAAGTCAATCTTCTTTTGCTCTGGGAGTTGGATCAAATTGTCATCGATTAGTTTACTTCCCTTGACTGCCTTCCTCAAGCATGCTTGAATCTTCATTAATTCTGGGATCTCTTTCCTGTCAATCAATACAAGTCTTTGGATCTTCAGAATCTCTTACCCTCCTTTGATTCCATTATCATCAAGATACTTGGTGATCTCAAATGTCTAATGATCCAGAAATTGGAAGTTTTGAGAGATCCATTGAATGATTTCTTAGTTGAAATGACTACTTAAAGTCACTTCAATCTTCTTCAGAGTCTTCTTCATTTCCTGCTTTGTGTACCTCTGAAGCATCACAAGGAATTTGGAAACATTCCTCCACAGACTTCCACTCAAAAGCAATGAAGCACAAGAAATCCCAACGATTTTGTCAACTTCACCAACAAGGTCTTGCTCCAAACAGCTTTCAAAGAGCTCTTGCAGTCTCTTGTTGCCTTAGTTCTTCAAGATAAACTTCTTCACCAGATCCTTTGAAAACAGATGAATTGAAGCTGAGATCATAATTGCATCCATCTCAATATCTGAGCTACCATTTGCAATGTTGGTTAACTCTTCAATCACCTCAACTTCCTTCTTCAATTGCTCTGTTGAATTAGCAATCTTGTGGGACTTTTTCTTTGAGGCTGAGTCTTCTTGGAATGGGGATGCTTCAGGATGGTAGTCTTCATCTTCATTGGAAATCTTCGGAGCAACCTTTGATTGCTTCTTTCCCCCAAATCTTTGCAAGTATTTCTGGTAAGGGGTCTATACTTTGGACTTCTCATTGCTCGAGTCTTCATAAACGATTTCCTCCACTGATGATCTGTATCCAAATTTGTTTCCCCTCTTAAATCCTTGAACAAACTCAGCTCTTGGGTTAACAGCACACACTAAGACTCCTCCATCAATGACCTCTTGCCAGTTTTCGCACCATGGATTAGTTGGTAACTCTCCTTCTTTCAATTCTACTCTGTCTTCTGCTTCAGGATGATGAACTCTCCAATGTCTGCTCCAATTGGATCCTTCATGTCTCCCACAAATTTTGCAAATTCTCCAGCTCCTTCTATCATTCCTACAGACAAGGGTAAACACCTAAAGCAACTAACGGGAGCAGTAGAAGGATGAGAAACAAGGTAAAAGAGAAAAATAGAAAATTTTCAAAATTCATTCCTCACCATGTGAAGCAAAGATTTTGACCATGTGAAGCAAAGAGGGAAAAATTCAACCATGTGAAGCACAACTCAAAATCTCAGCCTCTATTAAAGATAGAGGATCAGAACCTAAGGGGACTGAAACTTACGTGGAATAGGACTCACTAGAGCTATCTGACATTCTTTATCCTCAATAGGACTTGCAAGTTTTTGGTTTTAAATTTCCATTTGAAATCC
This sequence comes from Uronychia setigera, assembly GCA_021439965.1. NCBI lineage: Eukaryota > Ciliophora > Spirotrichea > Euplotida > Uronychiidae > Uronychia > Uronychia setigera. The sequence goes on along the minus strand of JAGYYR010000072.1, from coordinate 3,403 downwards.
TTCTTCTCCCGCCTCAATTTAAACCATGTGAAGCACGATATCTGGGAATAACCTCGGATTTAAGGCACAATCACCCAGTCATTCCAGATTTTCTGAGGTTCTTTGGATATCGAACGTTTACTATGTAAAATCAAGTGATTTCGAGGGCACCAGATTATTTATGGGGACCCTGGTTAATAACTGAAATTAACTTTGAAGATTTTTCTTCTAGGAATGTTCTCATCACATTAGATGCGGCAAGTCACCACCAAAGACATCGACAAACTACAGGGGAAGAGGGACTACTACGACTTCTTCTCCTATAAGAGTAAGTATTATTCGCTCATTGATCAGAGGGAATGTTTCTCCCAAGCTACAGGAAGTGTAGCATGATATTTTTCAAGCAGATCTTCAAGAAAGAAAAGTTCTTGATCAAGAGTCAGAACATCACTCTTGAAAATGTCCCTCGCTACCAAGAACTCTCCACGAGGGAGCTCTTGATGGAGGTAAAGGACGACCAAGCCGTCCTCAAGTATCTACCAGACTTTGACTTTGCCAAAGATAAGTTTCCTAACCGCGATGTAAGTACCGCATTCAATTTGAAGTTTGTCGTTGGAATCCTTTCAACGCTATGTAATGACTACATCAAGGAAATAGTCGATGGAGCAGTCCTACAAAGACACTAAGGGGATGCAGTGACTTAACAGGAGGAGATGGTCGAGATAGAGGAAGATCTGCTTCAAGACATTATCTCAACTCCATGGATTGCAAGTAAGGTTGATGAAGAAATATTTTTTAGAGAGGAGAGGGAAGGCTACATCATTTCTCAAGATTAAAAGCAAGCCTAGGAAGTCACCAAAGGCTCGAATCCCTAGACCTAGGGCGAAGAAATTCAGTGAGTGGATTCAAGATCAACATCAAAGCGCGGCATCTTCATCTGAGAGGACTACATTTAAAACTCCAGGGAAGAAAAAACAAAAACAAACAACAACAAGCGAAAAACAAGGAGATGTTTTGATGACTCCAATGCTCGGAAAGAGTGAGAGATCAGCATTTGACTCCTGACTATGTTAGGCTTAAGATTTAAATTCATTCTTCTTATCCTTCTTCTTGCGTCGATCAAATTTAAATATGAACTAATGCCATGTAAAGCTCTGCTCCTCACAAGAAAGTGGGAAATGCTGAGCTGAACTCAAGAAAAGGTTAGTAGGTTGCTTATAATCCTTCTGCAAAGCCCATTTATTGAAATTCATTTCATCCTCCATGGACCACAGTCTCTGCACTCGATGCTATTGCATGCTCAAAGGGGCTTTCCAGAAAGAAGATGCAATCTATAAAGCTATGAGACTTTACAAAGTCAACAACTACAGTTTGACCATTCTCTCAAAGGCTTTTCAGATACCAAGGCCAACTCTCAATGGAAGAATCAACAATGAAGTCAAGGGGAGGACTTCTAAAATGTTGCCTTAACATGTGAGGTACCTCACATCAACCAAGAGATTAGATCAGTGGGCTGCACTCTCTCTCAAAGAGTGATGCCAATGATTTCATAGAGATTTTCCTGAAATCAGATTAAGTCCTTCATCACTTGCTAGATTATACAAGGATAACTCAATATCCTTCAAGAAAGTCAAATTTTCACTTGTTGTCAAGCCCAACAAGGTTTTAGAAAGGTGTGAACAGATGAAGAAGGTGTTCACTCGAATTTTAGAAATCAATTAGTGAAATGACTTTATACTCTGGTAGGATGAAACAGTTTTCACCTTTAAAAAAAGGAAAGACTGAACTTTTTTTCACAAAGGATAGACTCTAATCATTCAGAAAGAGACTCTCTTTCCCAAATACTTTGCCTTTAACGGGGTAATAATGAAAGGTAAGGGACTTCTGCACTGGCATCTTCAAGAAGGTTCAGTTACTTCAATCGATTACCTTGCATTTAGCAAGAGACTCACGAAGAAATACCAAGAAGAGGACGTCCCTTACCTCTACATTGACAACTTAAATGTTCACAGAGGAAAAGAGATCCGTGAGTACTTTGACGAAGAGGGATGGGAGATGGTTTTTGCTCCCATCTACTCCAGTGAGTTCAATCCCATTGGTAAGTCATTGGTACGACTTATTTTAATAGAACTCTATTGGTCTCAACTCAAACTAAGGGTCAGGAAGAATGAAATGATAATCAATGAGGAAGTGACCTACGAATTGCTCCTGGAAATGGTGAAAGAGGCCATTTCTGAGATCTCAGTTGACTCAGTTGACCGAATGATCGATCATTGTCTCAAGAAAATGGAGGAAGAGTTGAATGAAATTAGAAAAATGAAGATTTAAATTAAAATTTATGTTTATGTTTATTTTAAAAAAATTTAGTCGATTTTGGGAGCCAGGAGGAGGGATTTGGGGACTGGATTGCTAAAAGGGGGAATCAGCAGTTCCAATTGAAATCACAAGTTATAGCGAAGGCAAAATTATGCCTTTGAAGGAGAACATTACTTGAGTCCAAAAACCCCGAAACCTTAAACCCGAAACCCCAACCTCAATACCACTATACAGCGTTCAAAAAGCAAAGGTGCAAATTTGACAATAATATTATCATTACTTAAATACTTTTGATTGTTTTTTGTTAGAAAAACCATTTGATTTCTAAAATTAAGTTATGTTAAAAGTTACTTGGAGTTACAGTAAAGTCAGTTTTATGTCATCTTTAAGTTGACTTAAAGTTCCAGAATGACCATTTTACTGTATAGAGTAGGGAAGCTTAAAAACTTAATTAAATTTATGTAAATTAGAAATCAGTATTAATTATTAAAACAGAGAAATTTATTAATTCAGTTAAAAATTTATTATTAATTTCTAATTATTTAACAGGTAATGCTCTCTTAGAATTAGTATAAATAGGAATGAAAATTGATTATTAATTATAAAAAGATGAACCTTCAGAACCCTAGGAACCAAGCTATTTCAAACTAAACACTTGGTAACCTCATAAGAAGAGCATTGGTCTTCATCCCACTAAGTGAACTCAATAGAGATGAATGCAGGTAGTCATTCATTGTAAATCTTCTAAAAGAGAATGAGCAGGCATTGTAAGTTATTAAGAACATAATACTGATAACTCTGATCAACACCATCTTGAAGAGAGAATAGATTCAAAAGTTCACCAATGATGAGGTTAAACTTGAAAGGATAAAGTTTAATGAAGAAAAGTAAAGAATAGAATCCTCTGAGAAGTATTTTTGGAACTATGATCAATCGCCTTCTTTAATTTTAATTATTAACTATTCTTTTTCATTTTAAAATAATAGTGGTTTTGGGTTTTGGGGTTTTGGGGTTTTGGGGTATTGGGAATCCATCATCATGGGCTTTTTCTTCAGGGAACTTGAAAGCATCCTCACCAAATACTTCATTTCTACGAACTGTTCTAATG
>JAGYYR010000071.1:0-13549 GCA_021439965.1 Uronychia setigera | reverse complement strand
TTTCTCATCAATTACCAGTTTTATCAGTGGCAATTTCTATTCTTTTCTTCTGTTGTTTCTTTTTTCATTGTTGATTGTTTGCTCTCGAATGAGTTCTGAAGAGATGGTCTTCTCCTCGTCTCCATAATTGAATTTTTTAATATAGAGCAGCTTTCGAGTGTTGTTGTCTTCTAAATTTTCCCCAGTAGCTCCAGCTCCCTTTTTCTTATCTTTCTCTTCTTCCTCGTTAATTTGCTTATCAGTACTTCCTGCTATAGTCAATGGAAATCATCCTTACCAGCAAGACTTTTTAAGCTTCCCCTAAAGACGATGATGTCATTGTTCAATGGCTGTTGTTTCTTGAATTCCATATACAGAGCAACAAACTCCTCTTTTCGATGTTTTATCCATGAAAATTATTTAAGCTAAATAGGATTAACTTTTATCTTACAGCTTCTTCTTTGTTGGTTATAGTGGGCATGTGTTCTACCATGATGGGCAGTATAGTGTAAGAACTTGACAATGCGTCCATCACGAACACTGTTTAATGTGAAAATTGATTATCTTCAGGTTCCCTAACTCGTTTCTTAATTTTGATCTCTCCAAAGATTACGTCTTCAGTTATTTAAAAGGCACTTTAGTGGAATCCTTCAATATCTGATATCATTTGGAACTTAATGCATTCCTAGGTTAGCTGAAAAGGATATATTGTATGGACATAGTTGGTTGTCTCTCTCTTTTGGCAATATTAACCTCTGTAAGCAAGAAGGGAAATCGAGTTGTCTTCAGAAATTTGACTTTCGATCGGTTTCTATGCTTTGCTTATTTAATGTATCATTTTGAATATTCCTTTGTCTGATTTCTTGATAATGAGCACTCGATTATATACTGGCATGCCCCCTAGACAGATGATCAATTTATAGACCCCTTCATTTGATATTACTGGGAAATCGACAGAAATTTCAGACAAAGCCCCTTCCACTTTGACCACTTCTAATTCATGAACCTTTTCTTCAATGAGATCAATTCTCAGGAGCCTAGCCACAATTTCTTGATTGAACACTTCGTTGTTGACCTTCACACGGTAGGATCCTCTGTTTACTGTAAATCCTAGCTTCTAAGGGGCCACTCCTGAATTAACGAGGACTAGCTTCCTGATTGTCTCTGAATTAGGAATGGCTACCACATTCTTCAATATTCTGCACCAGTTTTAGTCGTTCTTTTCTTTTTCCAATGCTAAAAGAAGCTAGGTGATTTGATTAGAGTGCAAGAGGTACTGCTTCTATTTTAATCCAGAGCTTATTGAAACCTCAAGCGAATTCGGATTTTTACCACTTTGTTCAATTTTAGTATCTTAATAATCTTGAGAGTTGAGTGTGATAGATTCAATTTTGTATTTGATTCCATTGACTGCTGAAGCCTGAAGTATTGATGATGAAAGATTATTGATGAAAATTGGCAGGTTAGCTAATAAAACAAAATTTTCCATTGAGAATTCAGCCTTGAAATTGTTTTCTAACTTGGGCATACCCCCCAGCTCAAGTTCTTAAGTTTTCTATAATGACTTAAAGACATTTCCCAGTTTAAACAATGAGAAAGTCAAATTTGGTATGCTTTTGGTGAAGTTTTCTTTTGTCAGAGCATACAGGTCCAAATTCAAAATTTGAGATAATTTGGAGGAATTGTTCTTTGTAAATAGGTCAAAAGTAGTCTAGACCCGTTTCATTTCAAGGGAGAAGAGGGTCTTTACTAAACTATCATAGAGGCCTTCATATTGTACCTATATATCGTCATGGATAGGAAGGACTATTGAGAAAGTTCCTCCTTCCTGCTATTTATTATGACCATGGGAAAAGTCGTAAACTGCTTCTTTTAATTCCATGGTGCCTTTCTCTCCTACCCTATCTGTGACAAAGAAGCCCAGTTCAACTGTATGAATAAAAGAAGAGAAAATGTAGAAGAGTCGTTTCTCCATCCATCCACTACTCTTCAAATTGCTAGGGTCGAAATTGTATTCAATGGTGTCTGTAATATATTTTGTCATGAGGACCCCACTCATGGTTATCATTCGTTCTAATGCTTGGGTGAAAGCATCAATAGCAAAGGAAATAGTCTAGCTCAGTTTTTCAATGTTGATTGAGTCTTTTCTCGATTCAAGGCTCTTCAAGGTAAGTTTAAGTCGAGGACATTGCAATCTCTTCTTGGTATCTAGCAAAGTATCAAAGTAAGGAAGGGACTAGAGCAATTCAGTATTGCCACTGTCAGCAAGTAGTTTAGTTGGGTCTTCATTAGGATTTAAAGTGGCTCCTTTAAAGAATTTTTTGAACTAGCATCTTTTTACGATTCGAAGTAAAGTCTCCTGCATCCCTTTTATTGCCTCTTTGAGGTCTGAGCAAGCATAGAGCTTGGAATTAAAAGGAATTCGCTTTTTCAGATCAATCTTGTCACTCATCACTTAGAGGTCTTCAGTTATTGTGATGTTGATATTTTCCTCTTCAAAGTTGGAAAGGAGCTTCTAACTGGCTTCTAAGGGATCAGTGCTTCCTGTTTAGGCAGCTCCAAGGCTGTTGCTTACCTCCAATTCAGGGGCAACTTCAACAATCTCCTTTTTAAGATCTGTAGTAAGACTTAACTTTTTTGCATAGTTGGGATGCAAGCTCATATTGAAATTGATCATGCTTGGGAGGAACACGTCAAAGTTGTTGAGCTGTTCGTTGCCTTCAACTGATTAGTAGATATCTTCGAAATTTTCCACCATCCAGAACCTAGACAGATTGTCTGAGACGATAACCTAAGAATTAGCATTTGACCCACCTTTCCGATCTTATTTGCTGCTAGAGATGAAGTTGGAAATCCTTCTGATTTGATCATGCAGAGTTGAATTTTGCTTAGCTTTATCCTCTTCACTGTCACACTGCTGATTGTCTGCACGATTAACTCATCTTGCTCATAATCAAAGCTTTCATATTTATAGATCCCACATATTGCTTCTAAGCAGTAGTCTAAAGGATAAGAAAATATGCTGTTACTTGATTTCATGATAAGTAGATGAGTACCATAGGTGGAAAGAGCTGGGATGAACAAAGGGTTGACTGGAGACCAAAGAGCGTTCATAGCATCTTCTTTCTATGAAAAAGGAAGGAAAATTTCAAGTTCCCTCTACATTAGGATGGAGTCTTCATTTGGACCCAATTCAGGTTTTTCACCTATGTTAGGAAGCATAGGGAATATCCCATTAAATGTGCTCCTGATCTTGGTTGGGTCTTTGAGGATGTTCTTTAGAGCTGAAGAGCCTAGTAAGTAGTTCTGCATGTTATCTAGGTCAATCCTATTAAAAGCCTTCTGGATCATGAATGAGAATCTCTCTTTACAGAGAATATCACCTAAGTTGCTTATTAGAGCAAAATGATCTAATTCTTTTTCTTCATTTAGTTTGCCGTCCTTGAGAATCTCCTTGCTGAAAATGGTTTTAAGGATACTGTACAAGCTTTACCAGTTGATTGAAATGGAAACGCTCTTTCCAAGATATTTTTCTGCTTTCTGCCGAAGACTAGCCATTTCAAGATCTACTACGTATTTTCCCAGGAATTCTTCAAAGATCTATTCTTCATTTAAAATGCATTTCCAAAATTTGACTGAAGAGGTGACCTAATTCAATTTTTTCTTTTCCATCTCTTTCTTTAGGATATCGAGTCCTAGATTTCCTGTGGCCACTGGCTTTTGAAGAGTAAAACTCCTTTCACTTAAACTTGAACACCTGTTATGGATTTGCATTTTGATAATGATGACACTTGAAAACACACTGTAGTCAATATTAGTGATCCTCACCATCTGATCGATTAGAGCGCACCCATCTTTGCTTGCAGCATCTTCCCATTAAGTGGTGTAGCTAGCATCTTCAAATTCAATGTAGATTCCTTTGATATTGTCAGCGAGGTACTCGAACTCACCAATGTTCAAGAGAACATTTCTTATAATGATTTGAAGTGTCATGCTATGCTAGAAGTACTCATCTAACACATAAAGTGGGTTCTCCCAAGAAGAAGTTCGCTCTTTCAAAACATCTGAGAAGTTTGATATTTTTTGGGGCTATCTTGCTTCAGTTGATATAGGGAAGGCTATTGTGGTCAGCATGGACTTGGTATCAATGAGAACATGTGGTACTGATGCCATTGATCTCTGGTCCATGATATTGTCATGTATGAATGACTTTTCCATTGCTCTGAGTTTTAGGGCAGGGTACCAAATGAAGCTTTCCTTAAGTAAAGAGAACTTCTCATCTTTAATGGAAAACCAGAGGGTGGAGTCGATCTCTTCCCCAACATAAGATTCATCATGGTCACTGGTTTCCTGTGGACGACAGTAGCAATGTTTTAGAGAATTTTCAATGAGCTTTTAGTAGTCTAATTTTTTCATTTGTTGAGGATCTATGCAGGCAATTTTTGTTTTTTAGAACTTTAGTTTCAGCTAATCGAAATCAAACACTGAAATATTGGGTGGAACATGTTAGGTGTATTGGGTTGCTCTTAAAACTCCACTTTAGCTTCTGTCAAATTGCAGTTCACTAGTTTCAGGAACATCATGGTTCCCTTGTCCTCCTCTTGCTTCATTTAATGATGGTCCTCCACCTCCATTTCCTCTCCTAGCTCCCCTTCTTGAACCACCTCTAGACCCCCCTCTAGAGCTTGTCTCCAAAGCCACGCTATCTCTTGAACTAGCTACAGATTATGCCCTTCTTCTTTGATTGATCTATTCTAGAATATTTTACTCAGCTATTGAAATCAGAAGTGGGAAACTTACAAAAGGCCTCTTCAGTATCAAGGGAGTTGGACAGATGAACTCTGAAATAATTAATGTCGACTTCCTGCAGCTCTACGATTGCAGACTGAACATCATAGATGGGCCAGAGGTATTTTGATAGAGTCTCATGAAGGAAGAGGAGATCAGTGTTGGACAGCTAGTCAGTGAAGTCGTTTTTCATCCATTCCAATGGCATCTCAATGGTTTCTTGAAGATTAGTGATGCTCAGTTTAAGGCTTTTTTTCCTCAGCTCAATGATTTCTAGTAGAGCTGTCCTCATGTATTCTGCTTGAAGGTCTTTAATTTTGTCACCGTATTCATCCTTCTCAAGATCATTGAGACTGAGGTACAAGACGAGCTTTACTTTTTCATCTTTCTCTTCTTCTGTTGCTTCTTCTTTCTCTGAGTCTTTCTTTTTGGAAGGCTCTTTAACGAAATTCACTCTCATTCCTTTTTCTTCTCCTTCGCCTTCCTATAGTCCTTCCTCTTCGACTTTAATGGAAAGATGGTTGATGTTCACATATGACCTTACTAGAATTGCAAACAATTTGTCGTACTAGAAGAGTTCCAGGAAATTGATGAGCTTATCAAATATTTTGAGACATCTTGGAACATCTTCTCCTTGAGATTTAATTTCTAAGTACTTCTCAATTTGCTCCTCTGTGATGTTTATTTCAATCTATGTTCCAGTTTATACATATTTGAACTAGTTGTCTTATATGTATGAATTCTTTACAATGTTGAGAAGCTCATCATCAGTGATTTTAATGTCGTCTAGTTCACTTGTTGAGAATCCATTTTCAACCATGTATTCCCTGTATTCTTTCATTGCCTTTTTGGAGGATTTAAGGATCCACAGAAGTTCGTTTGAGCTATCAATCAGATCATCAAGGTCAAATGAAGAGAGAGTTTCCAGTTCAAGAGTGTCCTGTTTATCTGAAGCCCTATGAGCCTTTTTCCTTATCCCTGTGCTGCTCATCAAATACTTTATCATATTGAACCTATTACCAGGAACTGATTTTTCATCAGCCTTTCGCAGATTGTTCTGCACATATGACTTCACGTCAAAGATATCTTCTTCAATGACAAAGAGTGCGTTTTCATTGCAGATTAAGAGGAAGATCATAGAGAAAGCAGCTAAATTGGTTGTCTAGGTTGTAGAAATGTAGAATTCTTGTTGTTTAAAGAAAACATGAGGGCAGCATTCATCTGTCATTTCAAAGGCTAGGAACTTGATCTAGTCGTCTTTTTAAGGGAAATTCTGCCTCAAGATTAATGGAGTAATTGGATTGAAAGTCGCTTTACAAAGCAACGAGTTCTCATTGAAGAGAAGGGAATAATGATAGGAGCTAAGAGCTTGAGATAGCTTGCTCAAGTAGATCAATGACTGAGGAGCAGTTGTGCGAACATTCAAATCAAATATATGTGATTACACAGACCATTCAGTCACTGTTTTCCAAATGTTTCTTAGGGGGTCATTGATGTTTACTGAGATCTTCTGAAAAGTCTCGAATGACAAGACCTTATCCACTTTTCCTTCTTTAGCAATCTCTAATTTAGATTTGAGATGTTTGAATGGATGCATTGCGATTTCCTCAGTCATAATATTAGCGTCTAGTGACTATTCATATGCTTTGCATTGCTCTTCCTCCTCTTTGAGTCTCTTATAAATGCAGGTGAACTCAAAGAATAGTAGCATTATTGCATCATTAGCAGGGTCTATGCATCCAAATTTCAGTTTATAGTCACCACGCTCCACACAGCAACCAGTGGCAAGAAGAAGAGCTGACAAGTTCAAGTCCTTTGAGCGTATGAGGTGCTTGAACAGGAATTTTTGAATAAGGGTTATTGTCTTCTTTGAGGATAGGATCTCGAATTCTTCATCATACTTTTCTCTCATTACTTTCCAATACTCCACATTATCCAGATACTGCTTGCGATTGATTTTTTCAGGTACTGGTTGACAATGAGCCTGCAACATATTTGCCATTTCAGATCCAGGGAAGATGAGGAACAACTCTTGAAAGAAAATAAGCCCGAACAGGATGGAAATTTTTGTAATACTTGCATTTTAGTAGTAGTCCAAGAATGAAGGGATAAGAGTGCCATTTTGAGGGTGCTCCACTCCAATTTCATCAAGGATATCGTTGAATAAATTCATTTTCTTTTAAATTTCAGGAATTTCTTGAAATTTGGTTTCATAAGAATAGATAGGGAGCAATTACCCTTGGATAGTGAAGAGTTCCATTTTTTGAATGTTATCAAAATTCACAACCGACTTACCTGAAAGAATCACCCCCATTTCAAATGATTTCATGCAATAAGCCAAGAAAATCGGTCGTAGTCCTTCTTTGTTCCTCCTCTCACACAGCCCATTTAGAACTTGTTCAGAAAGTCCAAAAGATTCCTCATCCTACCTGAGGATTTTTAACAACTCCACGTTATTGTAAAATGTGATGAAGTGAAGAATGGTCTCCTAATGAGAATTTTCCTTTTCGATGTTGTCTTTGATTTTTGATTTAAAAATTTCCGCAATCTTCTTCAATGTTTTTGGATTCTTGGTACTGCAGAGCCAATCAAGGACACAATCAAAGAAAGGAATTTTCTCGATCTCAATTGCATCCAAGAAGAAAGTTATATCACTAAAGTCCCCATCAATCACCCACTATTGCTTCATATAGAATTTGAAATTTTCCAATTTATTCTCAGTTTTTTCAAATCGATCTCTAACAATATCCATCTTCTAGCTCCATATAGCTTGTTTGATGATTAGTTCAATGAAGAATGGATCTTCAGGTTATGGATCGGTGAATTTTGGTTTCATCTATAGAGAGTTCCCCTCATTTCCTTTATTCGGCTTATCCTTCATGTTGAATTTCATGATGGGTTCCCACTCACAATCCCCTGATTCATGATGAATCCTAGAGTAGGCTAGTTCTTTATGCTGGTATTTGGTCATGATGCTAAGATCAACTATTTCCTTCTTGGAATTCATTGTGGCAAGGAAATTGCTTTCATAGTCTTGTATTTTATTGAAGTTTAACACAGCTAATAATAAGAATTAAGCTCTTACCTTCAGAGTCTTCTTTAGTCATTTCTGTTATTTTCTTTGTTTGGTAATACCTCAATTGTGGAATAATTTTGGTATATTCTTCATTGTTAATCAAATCTTCAAATAAGGTTTTTACTTGAGTTTTTGATATTCCAACTTCCTTGAAAAAACCAGGACCAAAACGAGTTTTCTCTTGTTTTAAGGTTTTTCTCTGAATGAGCTTTTCTTTGATTTTTTCTATATTGGGTGTGATCCCTTCTAGTTTCTCAGCGACAAATGTGTTCAATTCTCCTGATAATCCAACAGCTTAAAGTTAAATTCAATTTTACCTTCTTCAAGAGGGAGATAAATGAAAATTTGATTTCTTAGCATCTCAGGGAAAAGAGTTTCACATGAAGTTTGGGAGGAAGATGCATCTTCTTTGGAGTCCCCGAATTTTTCAACCAATGCTTCAATGAGCTCTTTCTTTACTTGGTTCTGAACTTCTCTCCACACCAGCCAATGCCCTTGCTAGTAACTCTCTTATGTTTCATTGACGAGTCCAAAGATAGAATCCTGATATCTAGTATTGGCTATAGTGCTGTGGACTCTTTGGAAAAGTTTTGGGTCAGAAATTTATTGTCTAGGCATCATTTCATCAATCTTCTCATAGACTTCTTTCTTTTCGGACTGATCAATGTTGAGGAGAATACGCTCTCTCCAATTTACCTCGTTGTTTGCTGATCTCTTAATGGAAGACCTTTAGACCAGGTCACAGTGAAGGATATCTTCAACTGAAGCATTGTCAAGGTTTCCTTTTTCTAATAGGATCTTTTTCTCGGTATGATCAATTGATGTGTACATCCTAATTTGTTAAAAATGAATTACGAAATAGGTTTTCTCTCTTGTGCCTATTCGATTAATCCAAAGTTGGTTGTTTTTGAGACGTTTTCATCCCCTTCTAATTTTAACTCTTCCTTGATCATATTTACTCCTTTCCACCAAGAAGGTCTGTAATTATCTCTAGTAACCTACTTTATAGTGTCATGGCTTTCATATTCCTCAATGGCTGAGATGAGTGCTTTTCTTAAAGCAGGATTTACTTTTGCCACTCTTTCCAAGGTCTTCATCCTTTGAGCAGTCAAATAATCTCCAAGGTCCATATTCAAATTTCCTCTTTCCCAGAATTTGATGAAAACCTAGAAAAACTAGGTCTTGTCTTCCAGGTCACTGAGTATTTTTTCAACATTAAACAGAAAGAATTTCAACATCACACGTGCAGAGCTAAGGTTTTGGCTGGTGCAGATGCTATCAATAATCTGGGTATGTTCTAGTTTTGGAATCAAGCCAAAATAATCCAAATTTTCGAGAGTTTCTCCAAGCATCTCTTTATCTTCCTTTATAATTAGTTAGGGATACTTACCATTAGTTTTGGAAAAATTTGAGATTTCCGTCCTTTATCTTGGATAAAGAGGAGATTGTAAAACCTGTACCTGAATTTATCTTTAAGTGTTAGTTTTTCTCCTTTTTCTGCATAGTACTTAAATTCAGAAATGGGTGAAAGAAACCCAAACGTAGAGTTCTCCTCATCAGTTATGATGAATGGTAGTAGAATGGGAATGAATTCAAACCTGCATGTGAAAAAGACATGTCTGATGAATGCCAAAATGAAAAACTGGCTCTTTTCTTCTTCCTCGTTTTCACTTTTGTATCCCATAACGAACCTCTTCAGGTACTTTTTAAACAGGGATTTCTCTTGAAGGGAAATCAGCTTCTATCCAATTGAGATGATTTAATAGTCTACTTGTGACTAGATGATAAAATGGTTTTTCTTTAAAGGGTTGAAGTGGGTTCCTTTTTTAACTTTGCTCGTCTTCATCATCCCCATCATCTCAGTGAAGATTGGATGATGGTGGTATTCTTTTTGAGCCAATGCAGAGAAAATATCTCCTTTTACAGGGTCGAATAAATTGACAGTTTTTGAGTCTGGAATTTGATCCTTCTCTTTTTCTGAGAGTTCACTCTTTTTTTTATACTCTGTCATGTCGATAGTCTGCTCCTTTGACTTCATGTCATCCCAGAGGTATTGAAGGTATTCAGCATCCTTGCCAGAATAGATTGCAATGACTAGAGGGCAGGTAAGTTTCCCTTATCCGAAATTGGGCAAAGTGACTGAATGCTGGTAAATGTAGTTTGGTATTGGGGAATTGTTAAACTAGCATCCTTATTCCTTAATTTGCTTCAATTAAGTCAAATCAAGCTTTTCCATGAGAAGGTAGATATCGTCAACGTAAAACGCGTTCAAATAGTCTGTGTTCCCTCTAAGTGCATTTTCATAACCTTTGACACTTTGTTCGAGCTCATAGTATTCTAGAGGGGAATTTTCTTTCAATTCTGGATTATCCACAGAACTACTGAAAAATTTGGCCATATCTTGCAACTGTGACTCTTAATATTTAACTTGATCTTCGTTGGATGCAGTTTCTAATCTCACTTTTACATTTTCTTCAACTTGCCCAATTATCTTAGTTATTCTCAATATCTATTCACTAGTAAGGTCACGATAATGGAGTGAGCTGTGCAAAAGCCTTATTAGGCTTCCTAGGTCCTCCATTTCAGCAAAAGAATTGATCTTTCGTTCTTAAGTGTTGTTGAAATTAAGGATTTAACTGTAGTAAATCTCAAGAGCACCAATATTTTGCCGATTCATTATCATTTTAGGATCCTTGATACTCACAAATGGAAATATGGACTCAAGTTCAAGAGCAGGTAAAAGCTGGGGCACAGAAAGGATCCATTGTAATGGGTCTTCTTATTTAGGCTTTCCTTCTATAGCTTTTAAAAGACCCGATCGATTCCTCACATTTTTACTCAAAGTTAGCTTAGGGAAGAATCTCCAGACTGCCATGATAATGCAGAGTCCTTCCAGGTCTTTTATCTCTGTCTCAGTGAGAGTCTCTTGTTGATCTATGATAGCAGTGTTCTAAGGAAGGTCCTTTTTAAGCTTTTTGACTGACTTGAGCAAGATATAAATAGGCTTGAACAAGTATTTGAAGTCTTTTGGCTTCTTGTAGGAATACTTATCTTGAATGACTTTCTCTTCCTCAACTTAACTTTGATGAACTATGTTTTCATATAGGTCTTCAGTACTCTTGTTTTATTTCAACTCTTGGTACGTTTCATAGACTTTCAGTACTTATTTGTATTTTCTCTCTTTAATCATCTCCCTTATTGCTCTGCAATTGAATTGCCCTTCATTATGAAAGTTTAACACAAGCTCTGGGAATTCAGTGAAGAAAACCCTCAAAGGCTCATCTTTTCGAAGTAGTGTTCTGATATAGTTCTCAATCCTTAGATTTTTACTATTATTCCATTCATCCAAGAGGGCCTTCATGAACAGGCTTATAAACAGGTTGGACCTCGTAGTACAAAACGTTAATATGTTTTTGCTTAGCTTAATCTACCTGACAAGGCTTTTTGCGAGATCTTCAGCTTAGTCCTCTATAATGTCATGGATGTAGATTTTAATTTCTTTCTAATCCCCCTCTTCATCACCATTGATGATGATTTCTGGATCTGAAAAGATAATCTGAGCAGCTTGGAAGCTTAGGTGGATGAAATTGGGAATGTATAGGATCTCCTTCAAAATTTTGTCCCTAGTAGTTAGGAAAGACTTTTTACTTTATTTTCTGAAGAAGTGATGAATTACGGGACTTTAAAATGACTTGCATTTCTTTAAGCGAGTATGGAATCTTGTTGATGATTGCAGCTAAGTATTCAATTTTAATTTCCATTTGCTTATCATGATCAATGTCTTAAGGACAGCCAACTTTACTCTCTATCTAATGCTCCTTCTAAAGGACCTTGATTCGTTTACCCACAAATTTGGCATAACGCTGGAGAAAAGGTTGTGAGATCCATGATTTTTCTTTCCAATAATCTTCATCGATAGGAGGTGGGACATCAGCAGGTATCAGATACTTGCAAATTGCGAAAACCTCAGCGTCAATCCTGCCTTATACTTTTGTCTCCTCTTTTTCTAGGTAGATCCTAGCCATCTCAAATTAATTGGTGCGGAAAGAATGATAGAGTAGATTGCACTCTTTATGTTCAATCATACCAAGTTTCACTCCATTGTCAACTAAGATGTCGAAAATCTTTTGGAAGCACTTTTTGGCACAGATTATCGTTGGTGAGATCACTGGTTGTTTCTGAAGCCAGCTGAAAGCCGCATTCTACTCCTCAACTATTTTTTCATCTTTGTAGCATTTCAGATCAAATTTCGCCAACATTAGTTTTACAAGGCTTATCACTGGCTCAGTTTCCAGTTTTACAAAAGGGTGGCCCAAGAAGTAGGTTAGTGGAGTGTTGCCTGACTTGTCAATGATTTTTTGTTGATCGTTTGCTGGAACAATACCAAAATCTGAGAGTGACTCTGTGCATACTTCAATCATCTCAGCAAGTGAGAGCTTTTTGTTGAGGAATATGTGATGGAAGGGAGTTCGGTCTTGAGAGTCTCTGTCAAAGAGCATGCAATGTGCTTGCTGAAAGTTAGTTGCTCCATTAGGACTTCCAATGACACTCTTCTTGGCCATATCTTCCAGAAAGATCTTAATTACTTTGTAGCTTCCAATTCGGAAAGCTAGTGAAAGTGGTTTAGTTTTAGTCATCATATCATGAGACCTCTGGATTGACTCCCCATAAATGCGGTCTAGCTTCTTCTCATTATTCAAGAGACTCGTGAGAAATTCCTCTCTTCCCTTCAACATAATGGCCTCTGAGATAATGGATATTTTCATATGATCATCAGGAATGATGTCCTTACTAAGAATTATCACCCCTTGCTTACCTTCCAATCCTTTGGATGTTGTTTAGAACCTCATCAAACTCTGACTTCAGGTTCTTATTTAAAAGATAACTCAAATTTCTTTTTTGCAGGACCGCTTATGGTGTCTTTTTATTTTGGCAGTTGCTTAACTCCAAGTCAAACGTAAATGGACTGCACCTGTATTCTTGAAGGAAATCATTGACGAATTTGTCTTGGTTTCTTTCCAAAAGGATGTGGATGAAAGTTCTCCCACTGTTGTCCATTCTATTCACATCAAGAATTTTTTATGCTAACATCGTTATAATAAGGACTCGTACCTTGCTTAGATCTCATGACTGCTTTGAAGTATATTTTTATCAACCCTGTTTTTTTCATTCCAGCAAGTAGATGCAGAGCAGTCTTGCCTAGGAAATCGAACGCGTTAATCTAAAGAGTTTGATGAAGAATCACTTACCTTGATGATTTCTTCTTCTTTGTCAGACTTGGTCTGATCACTAATCTTTGCCTGCAGCTTCTTTGAGTTTTTATGGAAGCTGGCAAATTTCATCAGGTTTGGGTTCATTGTTTTAGTCGGCTCTCCTTTCTCTGGAGGCAAGCAAAGTAATATCTCAAGGATAGCCTAGAAGGCTCCTTCGTCTTCACATTTGATGCACGCATGATGCAACATTGTCATCTTCATATGGTCTCGGAAATTTAAATAGTTCTTATGCTTCCCCAAGAACTTCTTCACTAGGGAGGCCAAATCTTTTTCAACTGTGGTGTCATAGAACGCTTCTATGAACTCATCTATGACTGAGTCTTGTTCAGATACAAAGTTTCTCTCTCTCATAAATTATAATTCCGTTAAACCTCGCCTAAAATAAATCCACCACCTAGCTCCAGTATTTCTTGGGGTTTTGGGGTTTTGGGGT
>JAGYYR010000070.1:0-13574 GCA_021439965.1 Uronychia setigera | reverse complement strand
AAAACCCCAAAACCCCAAAACCCCAAAACCCCATTTTTTGCTTAATAACTCATGGATCTGAAGAAAAATTAAAATGAAACTTGGCTACATAATAATCGCATCTATCCTCTTCCATTAAGTGACTTCAATTCCTTACCATTGCTAAAATACTCATTGTTCAATTATCCTTAACCCACTAAAGGAAATTGTGAAAGATCCTGACAAATCTATCATCTTTGGGCAATGGATGAACATCTAAGCAATTCCTAGTAAACCCTTTTACTTGTTTCCATCAAGTAGGTTTCTGTTCTGAAACAATAGATGGGGTCAATGATTTTTGAGTGTTTCTCTAATACGATTCTTAGTTTTCGATCATCAGTAATGAGAGCAGAATGGATACTAAATTTGAAATTCCCATCAAGCAATGGAATCATTACAGCTTGCTGTGTGGCACCAATTTTAAATGTTACCTTGTGGTGGATGGGACAAAAAAGGATCAAACCCCTCTCGAAATCCCTGATGTTAGGGTCTTGAAATGGAGCAATATTAGGCTAGTCAACAATTATTCTTCATCAGATACACTCATGATAAGATTTGCCTCAGCCTACCATGTTCATCCACTCTTAGAAGAGAGAGTGATGAAATCTATGATGTTCTCGTAAGAAAAAGTTAATGACAAAAATAGGAATTTAGATTAAACTTAGATGCAGTATTATTCAGGAATTTACTTTCTCGAGAAAAAGGAGAGCCTTCTTCAAGACCGTTTTAACATGGAGACCGATGTTAGCATTTCACTAGCATTTTTACCATATGAAGAACCCAAATTGCCATCTCTATTAGAAATTGATTAGAGATCAATATAAGAGAAGGAGATTCTTGGAATCTAAATCTTAGGCACTCCAATTGAGCTCCCCATCTTGTAAAAACCATTGGCACTAGATCCCTCAAATGACTTCACTCTAGAACTATGGAATATAAGCGATTCTAGTACAGGTGAAGATTTGCTCTCAATATGGGATCTGTACTTGGCACATAAAGTCGAAAATGGAAAATTTTTTTATCTGTTGAAATTCAATATGGAAGATACTTGCTAAATCAAGGCTTCTGAAGATTCTTTCTATCTATGTGGTCTCGATAAACCATAAAATAGTGACTAATGGACTTTTATTTCAATCAAACAAAAATAGAGACGGCTTACTCTTAGCTTGTTAACATTTTCTAAAACTCAATCAATTTAAATCATATTGGACACTCCAATCAGCAAAAGTAAGTGACGAAGGCCGACTTTTCTAGAAACACTTGTCGCCCACAATATGATCCTGCATAGTAGTTCAAAATTTGCTCATATCTCTTTTCTTGACTATGCAAAAGACCATAATACCAACCTTTAAACTTATATCAGATAGTAAGGCTGAAAAAGATGATTCTATAGGTATGCATTGCAAGACATTTGGAACAATGGATTAATCGTGTATTGGAAATTTGCCATGTTGATTGATCATACGTTATTTGATAGCTCCTCCTAGCAACTTTCCTAATAGCTTCCTAAAGATGCTTATGGGCTTCTTCGACGCAAACCTCTCACACTACCCTCAGTATCCATGACCTTCTCATCCTTATAGAAATTAAATTCTCTTCACTTTTCCAATGCAAGTTAAATGGAGCTTCCAGATTTCACATTCACTGGAGATTTAAGTATCATCTTTTGGTTCAGAATGGAAACCATTATAACTCACACTTTCTTTTCAGTTAACACTGCAGGAAAATACTTCAAATATGATTTAGAAAACACTGTGTTTTGGTTGGTAGCGATGAAATCCGAAAATATCCAACTATCAAGTGAATGGAGTGTGGTTTAGGTTAGGTTCACTTCGACTATTTTCTCAGTAAGTAATAGATTCAATTTTAGTTGGTATTCAATTAGAATGAAGTGATTCAGCATCAAGACTAGATGTTTTAAAGCAATGATAATTTGAAAATTATCTTTGGTCCTACTCAAGGAGATGGAGATCTGGTTCAGATAGCTTTTCTTCAAATTTTCAATGCTCCATTGAAAGAGACATTGTTTTAAGTTTCCCACAAGATTCTCCAGCCAAATTACCCAGGACTATTGGCTTAGTTTTCACCACTGTATTAAGAGTAAAGTTCAAAGATCGTGGCGAATACAGCATAATACCAATTTGCAACATGCTCTAAAGAAGGATTCACACTGCCTTTAATTCACCCCATAATCCTTGAGGAAATATGCCCAGTTGGTGAATACTACGATGGATTTGAATGCCTTGGTAAGATCAATAAATCATATCATAGCCATCAAACCAACAATCATCTTAGGAGATGATGCAAGTAGCTAA
This sequence comes from Uronychia setigera, assembly GCA_021439965.1. Lineage (NCBI taxonomy): Eukaryota > Ciliophora > Spirotrichea > Euplotida > Uronychiidae > Uronychia > Uronychia setigera. The sequence continues at coordinate 11,241 of JAGYYR010000070.1, read as the reverse complement.
GAGGCTCAAAAGCTGATCACATTTTCAATGGATTCATATGGCATAGGATTTGATTTTTGGGTAAAAGTTAAATATGATATTAATAGCTCTTTATTCCTGATGAAAGTGTTCCTACTCAACTTCCAACAGTTCAATTTGAGATTACTGGTAGGAAGGCTTATGAAGCATTCTTGCACAATATTGGAAGCTTCCCTACTGTAGAGCTTTTCTGCATCACTTAAGAATCTTCATCTTGTGGATGAAAAATTAGAATTAACAAGTCTGTTGAAAGTGGAAAATGGATATACAATGGTGCTTTGATTGATTGTTATCAAAATTGTATTTCACTAACTATCATGGTTGATGAATTATTGGAATAAAGAAAGTGGGATTAGACACCAAAAAAATGGAAGTTGGACATTGATGTCTTCTTCGCAACTAAAAATCTTCATATGAGAAATTTCAGAGCTTCTGATCGTCTTCAGCACAATGAACTATTCAAGTCAAGACACCAGTCCAAGTAATTATAACTATCTCACTTAACAGATCTTAAGCTGGATTGTTCAATGTTCTTATTTCATTTGAATATGACCAAAATTCAGATGTCAGGAAGTTGTTTAATGAAGGAACTAATGGAGGGCTTGTGGAAAATGATACTTTCATTGTTGAGTATCCAGCCATCCCATTAGTTTTATGTCCAATCAATACTGTGAAAACGAGAGAGAAATGCATTAGTAATATATGATTGTCAATGATATATAGACGAGTAATAATTTGCATTGGATGAACTGATGATAACAGGAGACCTCTGTCATGAGGTTCTTTAGCAGAATAGAATCACATTTTGGCTTAAGATTGTTTCAAACTTAGAGTTTACTTATGTTGGAGGTTTGGATGAATAAAACACATAACTATTCTCAATGGGATCTACCTCAGATAGTATACAAAAGATCAACTTGAAAGAACCTCCTACTAATGATCAAACTTCAACTTGCACTGACACTTCTACTGATCAATCTAATACAGGTGGTAATGACAATCAAAGCACTAATTCTGGAAATAATGACGGGGGAAACAGCAATAATGGAGATAATGCTAATAACGGAGATAATAACGGTAATGGAAGTATGAATTCAAATAAAGATGGTAAATCAATAAGAATGCTTATTGAAGTGCGTTCAGCTTAAGTAATTCCTCTTGAAGAATGGGTGATGGTAGAGATCCTACAAGACACTAGAATCCCTGACACAAGCACAAGCATGAAAATTCAATATGGCCCTTATGACTCTATATTCGTCAATTTCCTCCTTAGAGATACTGCAGAAATTAAAGCATTAAAGTTCTCAGGGCTTCCTCATTGCCTTATTAAAAATATTATCACAACAAGCTATACCTTTCAATCACAACGCTTCTTTACTTTGCATAACTTCGACCTCTCATATGAACACTGATTCTATGCATATGAAATGAAAACCAGATCTTACCTACCAATGTCGAATCCTCTTAATTTTGACCTTAGAGGAAAAGACGATTCTATTGAAACAACTCGAATTGAGAACATTGATACTCAGTTTAAGATAACCTATGAAAATACTTTACATTAAAGTCAATTCACCTTTGAATGGTGGAGCATTGAAAAGACAAAAAAAACCAGGAAAATTCGATGGATCTTCCAAAATTCAGGAATTCTATTGCTTATAGGTGAAAGAAATGTGAAGTTGATAGAAAATTCAATCGACCTTAGTGTGTTTCCTAGTTCTTCATCTATATGGTCTCATTTTTCGATATCTGTGGGTAGTAATAGGTCTTGGTTCTGCATAAATGGGCTCAAAAAATGCTCTTAATTTCAGAGAAGATTAGGGGAAGAAGAAACTAGTGACATGATGGAAGATGTTCTAACTTTCTAGAACGATTATTCATTATAGATTGGTAATATACGATATTGGAAGGAGTTCAAAGCTGAAAGTTAAGTTAGAAAATACATGCATAGTTTTGTTAATCCCAGGCTATTTCCTACCCTCAGATTGAGCATTCCATCAAGACACATTCCTATCTATTCATCAGAAAATTGTTATCTAATTCATGAAGAGATAAACAATGTTTATTACTCCATTGACACCCCATTATAGCATTCAGCTGTAAAAGAACTAAATTTGTGTGAGATTGGGGAGTTCTATGATGGGGAATGCAGAAGTAAGAATTTTCATAATGTCTAGAGATAGAATTGTTGGTAGTGCAACCTTCAGATAATTCTGGATTCAAGTTCTCATTAAAAGATTCTAAATGCACTTATTTGTTTGATGGACTCACAACTAGTGTTTGGGTTAACATCCTTGAGTTCCATAATGAAGTTGAATAAGTGTTTGCATTAAAAGTGAAATCAGAGGGCTATCTAGTAAGTTCACAAAAATCTGATTCATCAATCTCATTGACTGGTTTCCTATAACAAGGCACAGGATCCATTGCACGTTTCAAATTTGATCATCCTTGTTTTTCAAGCAAAAATATCTTACCGGGAGAAATAGTTTTGAAAAAATAACATTGGCTACATATTGGCATGTCAATAACTCAAAATCAATTTATTGGATCTATAAACGGTAAAGTTTTCGGCTCCACAGAACTTGCTTCAATAGAAGAAAACATAGATCAAAACTTTAATTCGTATATATCTATCGGAGGATATGAAGAAGACCTAATCCAAAATTAATTCAAATCTCACAAAACAGTGATCAGGAACTTCCAATTCACACAAGGGAAATTCGATGGAGAACATAATGACGGTTCCTACCTTTACTAAATCATGAATAACTAAGTCAGTCATTTGGTCAATACTCTTTCTCCACAAATAGGCTTCATCTGACTAGATCAATAATCAAACAAAGGCTATTTTTGGATGGAAAATGAAGGGAAACATTATGCATTAGAGACTGGAATGTATAGAAAGGACACCATTTCATAAGCTATAGTGAGTCAAGAAAGTGGCTTGTTATGGATGGATCCAATGAACTTACCAGAAATCCCATTACTTTTGACTTGTCCTCTGGGTCAGGTATTATCAATCAACAACTAATGTGAAAAATAAGACCACTTCATGGTGTCTTCATTCATTAATTAGTCTGCAATGATCAGCTATTCAGATTTTCCTTCTCACTTTAGCAATGAGATCAGTGTTCAGTTCTTGTTACTCCTTATTCCTTCAAATGGAACAAATTAAAATTGCAACATTATTTGAATTAAAGAAAAAGACAAGAAAGTATCTATGGAACTAATTTATTCATAACTTCAGAACGAGTTCTAGTTCAAGTATTCAGATGGATAGCAAGAATTTGAAGTAGTCCTCTAGGTTTAAATTTGAGAATACATCTGGAATAGTGTCACCTTGAAATTAAGATAAATGTAAAGTGGGTTTGATGCTCAGATTGATCTCAATGAAAAAGATTAAGCATAGCGGACCATACATAGCTCTTCATATATCAAAATTAACAACCCAGTTCTTCAAATAAACAGCTCAAATTCTTATTCATCACTAGTCTATCTTTTAAAAAATGTGAAAGTATGGAGCAAATTCCTCAACCAGTCGGAAACTATCCAAGGGAATGCAATGTAATAATTTAAATTGATCTCTTAGAAATAACAGTGGTATTAAGGAACCAACACTCCTCTTGTTTCTCCCATTAGATTCTCCTTCTTTAAATGGTTGGCTTGTAGAGAAGAGCTAGAGATTAAGGTCAGTATCTGCTCTATTAATCCACGCTTTTAATCCATTATCAGACCAGAATGAACTACCCACTACCCTTACAAGCCGGTTCACTCAATTTGATTCTATGTTATGTTCTTCCTACAAAAAAAAATATTCAAATTGATGCTCTGGCCAAAATACAGAAGCCCTAAAATTCGAATAACATTCTCCAGTCAAGATGAACATTCCATACTCATCCGAAACAAGCTTGATATTCGCTATCAAAAACGAAGAACCATTAGTGAAAGTAATCGACCAAAATGGGGACACTTATTTTGGATTTAATTTGGAAAGGCAGAAATTTCTATTTCATGATTGTGAAGGCCCATTTGAAATTGATTTGAAGTTTGGTAAACTTAAGAATGATCAGGCCATCATCTTTGTCTCTATTATTCTAGAAAATGGCTAGATTTTAAAGAATGAATCAGAATTTTTTATCTATTCGAATTATTGGTACAGATTTCTGGTTCAGTATTCGCATTTGAAGAAAATCTTTTAAATGAGAATAAATTCCAATGTCTTTGTGGAATTTGCTCTTAATATTCCTTTGTAACTCTCTTGCAAAACATTAGTGTTTGCAAATGAAACTAGATTTGCCATTTCAAAAGTAAAAGTGTATGGACAGTTTTTTTCAAATTTTAATTACATTTAAGAAACTTTTTCCCTGCCTAATTTGAGAGATCCCACACTTCTGTCATATTGGAAATTTGATCATTTGGATCTTAAAGGGCACATTCTCAACTACATTGATTCCCCAATAGCCCTTGGTGGAAGGATCTAAGAAGGGCATTTTCCCATCTTGGTTAATTAAAGTTTCCTTATATGCAAAGACAATCTTCCTCACTGCATGAAGGAATAAGACATGATCACACTGAATCTCATTGAGTTAAATTTCAATGGTTTAGCTCACGAAATCAAACAATCAAACCTTTTCTTAGGCTTTTGGTACAAGAAGGTCAGTGGTACAAGCATCATTGATTTCATGAATGGAGAAACAAACATTTTCAAATTTAGAATCAGTGAAGAGTAAAAACTAGAGGTAGTTCAATTCGAGACAGCTTTCCAAACTGAGATTGCTATAGTTGAAAATGAATGGGCTTGCATAACTTATCAGTTCATGAAAAGCTCAAACATGTATTCAATTTCATACAATAATGAAGTGGCCCAAATCAAAGACTTGGAGTTTGAGTAAAATTTAGAATTGATAGCAAAGTTTAGTATTCTGTTGAGCAAAATTTGCTTTTTCAAAGATATCTACTTAGAGAAAATTGATGTTCTGATAATGAATCCAACCGTAATAATGAGCATTCGCAAATTCACTCACACTAGTACTTTGATTTATCTCAAACTTAATGAATCAACTGGAGCCACACATTTCAATGACTTCTCAAGCTAAATCATCCAAACTACAAAACTGCGTAAAATTCCTCCTTTTTCAGTGGCATATATGGATTCCAATGGAACGATCATTTGTTCGGAAGAATAGATCAAAATTGCTCATGATAATCTTCACCCATAGTTAAACCCATGCAATCAGCCAGGCAAAGTGGTGTAGTTTAGAGGAGTCAAGGATCAGGAATCAACAAGTTTGAAAATTAAAGTTGGGGAAGTGGGACAGGAGTTTTCAATGTTGTTCTGGTTGAAAATCTCATCCATTTTCAGTTATAAATCCTACTTGTATAAATGGGGGGATGCTCAATCACTTTCATTCAACAAAGATTCTGCAAATGAAGATCAAGTAAACTTTTCATTCGTTGAGATGAATTAAAACCAATAGGAAGACAGACAAGAAATAAAAGTCTGACCATCCACTTACTTTACTGAAGAATGGATTCCAGTTTTCTAAGCAAATAGAGTAGAAAAAAGAGTGCTCATCTTAAAATACTTCCACACATGGAAATCTTTTCAAACATTACTTAGTGCTGAAATAACATTATGTTCAGATTCGGAAATTTGCAATTTTGATGGGAATATTAAAGATTTCATGATCTGGAATGTTTACCAACCATACTACGACTATGTCCATGTTCAAAGTCCGTTCATTGAAAGAAAACACATTAATCTGGTGAGTTACTATCCACTGTCAGAAGGAATTGAGATTTCGGTTTATGATCAGATGGATCCTTAAAGGAAAGGAACCATGGTAGCTAATGATTCAAATTATTACCCATATTGGGTTCCTGACAAAGGAGGGATGAGATGCATAAGTACTTATTCACTTGACGTTCCAACTATGACTTGCACAAGTATCTTTATTAGTGACAATTTTAGATCGTGAAAAACACTTGCATTTAAGATGTAATGAAGAAGGCCCTGTTTAATTTGTTCATACAGGAGATATTGGGGGAACTAATGACTACAAACGCACCCTTCAATTCTGGTTTAGACTAAGCCCCCAAATTTAAGAAGGAGCCAAGTTTGTTATAGAACTTGATGAATTTCTCTTCTACCTATCCTTTTAAACCATGAAGGAAAAGATAAACATATCTATGCTCAAAGAGATTGATAAGTTGGAAATTGGAGAATTATAGGGAAATGATGTATTTGGGAAATGGTTGAACATTGTGATGCAAGTGAATACCAAACTAAAGTACTAAGCCTTAGCTATTGCTTTGGAAAGCAACAAAGATTTCCTTTTAGAAGTTGAACTTTTAAATTAGGATTTCTAAGGGAAACTGTTCCCCAAGACATTGGTGAATCTTTGAATAAAATTCTTCACATAAACCATAGAGGACTATGTAAATATCAAGGAAGTGAGGATAATGTCAGAGGTCATCAATTATTACTAGTTATCTACTTGGCTCCATCAGTAAGTAGAGTTATGAAACACGTAGAACTGTCCTACCTTTTCAATTGAGAAATGAAAAAGGATTTTTGTTGCTATATTTGAAGATGAATGAGGGAGATGGGGAACTCATTCATGACTATTCATTTTACATCAATAGTTTGAATAAATCAGCCGGATTCCGTTCTTGGGAGCTGATATCTGACTCAGAAGATCCCGTTATTCCTCTGCCTTGTTCTGATGCCAATGAACATAAAATCGATTACTTTTGTCAAAGTAGGAAAGAAACTCTAGCTTTTAGAACTAACAGCTACAAATTGCATACTCGTTGACATAGATAACAAATGTGTTAAGTGTCAGTTCAACTACATTCTGTTCAACGGAGAATGCCTTTTTAAGGAAGACCCCTAATAATTTTGCTTGGAAAAAAGCTTAAAATTTGATCAAGCATCTGGGACTTGTTTTAAACGTGAGACTCTTGTATTAAGTTCTAGAATCAGAGGCAATCTGTGCTGAAGAAGAATGCTTGATAATAAAGCAGACTTTAAAGAAATGCTATGGAAGTTACAAAAACATCCTTTACTTTAGAGAGGAACATGAATGTCTTGAGAATGAATGTGGAGACAAAATCATATACAACGATGAAGAGTGTGATGATGGAAATACAGACCCGGATGATGGATGCAGTGAATGCCTAATAGCAGTAAGCATATTCAGGAATGCTTTTAGAGGGGAATGACTTGTAAGGTGCAAGAGTACAGAACTGATTTTACGACAACTGGGGTTTGTTAGCCATTTTGTGGTGATGGAGTCAGGATGACGAAAGATGTGATTCCAGCTAAGTTAATTGATCTAGCTGAAGCTTGCGATGATGGAAACACAGAAGACTTGGATGGATGTTCAGCAGATTGCAAAAGAATCGAATAGGGTATTTCTAGTCGATGAAAGATCTTAGGATTTTCATGCGTTAATGATCCAAGTTGATAAAAACCAGATGATTGTGAATTTTGTTATCAACTAGGTTCAAAGCCTTATTAAGATCCAGTTGAAGGATGCTCAAAAACCTGCTCCTTGGGTCATTATCCAGATAATTACATTTGCAAAGGTAGATTTGCATCTTCAATATAGAATGCTTAACTCCAAATTGCCATTGCAACTTGTTAGACCCTTCTGCTTGTACATGATGTCTCAATGGAAAAGTTTTAGAAGATGGTCAATGCAAAGAAAAATGCGGCCCAGGAATGTACAATGAGGACTTCATATGCACATAATGCCATTCAATGTGCGGCAGATGCAATGGCCCTGGATAGAACAATTGCATTTCATGCAGAAACGAGATGGGACATATTTTAAAACATACAGAGTGTGAATTGCTGGCTTGCTCTGAAGGTTAGTTCATTCAAACATCCAAAGATGATCCACCTGTTTGTGGGAGTAAGTGTCTCTCGAAATAATGAAAGGTTGTCCTGACCAATGCTAGATTTGCACATCATAGTCCACTTGTAAAAAATGCAAACAAGGGTATAAAAGAACTATTGTTGAATAAGTATTTGAATCAAGCACAGTTTACTAAGGAAAAGAATATTAAAAAGGAGAAATTTACCATCAAGAATTATGCTAAGAATGTCAATACATTCCAGGGTTAGATGGAGAGCTAAACAATGAAGAAGAGTGCCTGGATAAGTGTGGCGACGGAAAGATCACATAAGTGAGAACCTATCAAACAGGAAATGAATGTGATGATGGAAATCTTTAATCAGGTGATGGATGTTCGAAGAGCTGCAAGGTTGAAACTGGTTATCGATGTGAAGGAGGAGATGAAGCTCATCCTGACACCTGCAAAGACATTCTTCAGCCTAGTTGGTTAATAGAAATCCACTTGAACAATACCTTCACAGTGTTCTTTTCAGAGATAGTTATTCTTGATGAAGCCTTTTCAAAAGAAAAGATGGAAATTGAAATTGAAGGGCTGGCTGAAGATTATCCATTTGAATTTGAAATAGTTCCTTTGCTAAATCAAAAAAAAATCAATAAAGAATCCCCTTTTAAAGCAGATTCAATCTTCGTTAACTTGCAAATTCAAACAGATCTTCTTGGAGATGAAAAAGAAGTAAGAAATAATTTGAAACCCTAGAAATTATTCATGAGATTCACAAGAGAATCAAACATTTAAGACTTACATGAAAACTCACTGGTTACTAATGACCTAGTCTAAGAAGACAGATCCCTCTATTATCAATCATACATAAGTGAAGGTAGACTTGAGTTCCAGATCGTTTAGAGGATAAAAAGAGAGCAACTGCAGCTGGGAATTCAATGTTAGGCTCTTTAACGAGCATTTTTGCATTAAATTTGCTTGCTTCTTCAATAATGTAAGCCATAATTAACTACTCTATTAGGAATGCCTCAACATCAATGATTTGGAAGTAAATTAATTCCCTTCAGTTGATCACGTGCATCCCATTAATGGATATATACTTGCCTATGAATGTGAAAATGGTGTTGGACTACTTTGACATCACCAATCTCAATAATAGCTTCCTTCCAAACTATTATGACTAGCTCGTTTATTCCTAAAGAGAATTGGGAGACTAAGTATTCTCAAGACAATTCCAAGAACAAGGTATAACGAGCAAGAGTTTTCTCCATATTTATGGATCAAGGATCTTTCTTTTCTTCTTGATAACTGTGGTATCATATATAGCCATTCAGCTGTTACATTGTCTGAGGTATTTGAATATTGGGGGGTTTGTTCAAAAGCAATTGATGAAATTCAAATACTCAGTTATCATCAGGATGATTATTTAGCTCTATCTCACTGCCACCTTGTTTGCTTATCTAAATATTCACTTAGTAAGTGACTTTATTCACCTTTCTAGCTCAGATATAATAACCTTAGACAAATAGTGACTAGTCTCAGTGCTTCTTGGTTTATGGTATTAAAAAGAAATTAAAATCTCAGGCATGTTTGAGTGCGTTGCCTTTGTTTACATTTGTGTTTCTCAACAGCTTTCCAAAGCATTATTTCTAAACAGATGAATTTACTCAAAAATTTGGGATATTTACTGAAGGTTTGAAGCTTAATAATGGGACTCATTGCCTTTACTACCAAACTATCTTCCTTTTCAGGAGACTGGTATATGTACTAATCATTTTTTCATTTTACGGTCACCCTTACCTTCAATTGGGAGCATGCCTTACGATGTGTTGTACCATGGTTACCTATGTGATTAAGTCAAGACCAATGGAATCTGAATTCAAAAACAATTTACTGATTTTTGATGAATGCATGCTCGGTGGTATTTTTTTGGTGTCTTTGTTCCTCTAAAACCCCAAATTTGGATATAGTATGAAGTCTTCTCTTGGTTGGGTGATTGTTGGCTTGATTGGGTTACTTCTTTTGACCAACTACTATTATACGATTAAAGAAATAATAAGCAATTTCCTAAACAAAAGGAGAGAGAAGAAAAAGTCTACTTCACAAATCAGTGATCCAATTCAGGAATTTGAGGAAATTTAAGATGACCCCTAAAACAAAGTTGAAAAAGAAGTTGAAAATATCAAAAGCAATTGGTTAGACACGATCATTAGACCAGGAACTCACAGAGAGGAATACATTGAGGAACCTGCGAACCCAACCATCAGAAAACTAAGAAAACTCTACGCAGATCTTGAAAGGAAGAAAGGAATGTATAATTGATTAAGTGCAATAGTCAATAATTTTTAAAGCGATAAAGATTCCCTTCATCATCTCCCATCACCCAGGTATCCCAGATGAGAGTTGGTCTCACCCAATTAGCATCCTTAGAAAGTTTGTATTGATGAGCAATGGTTCCTTTCTGAACATCTATTGATTTCATGTGGGTGTTGTCACAAGTAGAAATGTAGATTATCGGCATTTAATAAAAGTCAAATTCAGATGGGATGAAGATATTCTTCACTTGCTTTAAATCGCATTAGATCCTCTTCACTCTTAGTTTGAAGTTTCTATAAATAGTGAGATGATTCCATTCTCCAAAGCAGACGAGTTCTTTATCAATCTCCTTTGCTGAGTAGACCCATGATTTGGCTTCAATGGTAAAAATCATGTCCATTTTGAAAGACCCAATCCCATTTCCTAGCCCTATTCTATAGAACTTAACAGACTAATTCCCATTGATCGCTAAGAAACCTTGGTTCTGTGGTAGGTATTCCAGGGCTTAGACCTGAATTTTTATGCTTACCCAATCTAATAACTCTAAGTTCTAATCTAGCAGATTGATTTCTCCACTCTGATGCCCACTTAGTATGAATTACTCGTTGATTGTTACAAGTCGACAAATGTCACTATTGAAATAGCATGTCTGGATATTCTAGTATTTGTTGTTCCATTTTTTGATGCAGCAGTCTGATGAGCATGTAAGTAGACACTCATACTTATCTTCCATTATGTCAGAAATATCTCTTATAGGTGTATTATGAGCTTTAAATTGCTAGATCATAGTCGAATCGTAGAAAATTTGAATGACTCCATCATGGTATCCAACATGAAGGAGACCCCTCCATGCGTAAATTGCTTCAATTGCTTTTTATCTATAATTCTTCACTGAAATTGGTTTTCCCATTACCCCTGCTATTCAATCTTGAGTAAAAGGAATGCAAAACTTATTGACTAGTTCCTAGTTACTCCAATATAATTTTCTGCACTGCTTTGAAAGATGGGTAAAAAGGACTCCACACTACCTCAACCATCACTCAC
>JAGYYR010000069.1:0-13639 GCA_021439965.1 Uronychia setigera | reverse complement strand
GACAGGAGGGCAGAGATAGGGAGGGCCCATAGTTAATTATTACTTAACACCCGGGCGCATAAGGGGTTTTGGGGTTTTGGGAATCAGGGAATGATGGGAAAGCAGTAATGGAGACTGATTAATTTAGGAAATACCCCTCAATGAATTCTTCTATTTTTACATGGCTGTTGTCTGCTGTTCTCACTCTTCCATGCTCTGTTTCCTGTTTATATGGGGTTTTGTTGGCAGTAGGGTCATCTATTTTAGGACCAGGTTGGTTCTAGGTAAGTTTGCTTCTAGTCATTTGTGTCTTGTGTCTAAATGTTTCATTTCCACCACTTTCAATATCTCCATATCTAATTTCACTTAGTCCTCTTTACCCTAGGATAGAATGCTCCATGAAGGTTTGATTAGTGTTCGATTACAGTTTTCTTGTGGGCTTCTCTGACAGATTCTGACTCATGGCCTGTTAGGTTTCTTGATTCATTGCTTCTATTGGTTAGTTTTTCTGTATTTTCCTGAGCTTTTTCTCTGAGTTGTCGTCAAAGAACAGTATATAAAGGCCTGGTTTTCTTCTAATAGCGTAAATTAGAATAGAGTATAGGATGAGGAGATGTGGAAGTTTTCTGTCTAGAATTGACAGAGGTTTGCCAAAGCAGATTTGTGTCTTAAGATGCTTGATATTAGTCTGAATATACTTCCTGTAAGACTCTTTACTCGTCTGACTTAGACCTTGATGTCGGTAGCGGTTTTCAAAGGCTTTAATCCACTCACCCCAGTCATACCCTGTTGGTACCCATTGAACAGTTTTGGTATCAATATCCATAATCATGTCTTCGAATTTTTATTGGAGTTTGCTTCAATGTTTTTTAGTTCAGTTTTCCCAAGCATGTTCCCAGTTTTGCAAATGATATTCTTTTTGACCCAAAGTGTAGATATTGCGTGTACATTAGCTCTTCAATCTTTTAATTCTTAGTTATCACTTCTTCTTTGCCCATGTAACTATCTCTTGTATTTATGGTCAAATTAGTTGAAACATGCCAAGGCCTAGTACCTCATTTTGATAACATCACATTCCATGTTGAGAATTTAAACTAGTAGTTCAAAGATTTTGTCATTGTAAGCTTTGACTTAAGATGGGCTTCATTTCTCTCAGTTCTTAGTCTGTCATTTCCCTTTTCAATTAGTCAACCAGTTTCCTATAATTTTCCAGACTCTCCTTAGTATCCTTGATCCTTTGTTGGAGTCAGGCAATTTTTGTGTTTTTTAACCAACTTGGTTTTTAGAATCGAGATGGTTTTTGCATCTTTAGATTTCTGTATCAATAGCTTTCATTCATTTGTTCATTGTCAATTCATTAGCTTTGCATTTTCTGAGCACCTTATATACAGTAGCGGCTTCTCCATTTGCTACCCTCTGTTCCAATTTCTTGATATCTTCTTTTTTTCTTTTCAAGGCTCTCTGCGAGTTCATCAACTTTCCTTTTCATATTGAATCTTCGTCTCCTCATTCTTCCACTATCTTACTTATCTCCAGTTAATTTTCGCTAAAATTGCAGTCAGATTTTCTTTTGATTTCAATGTATATAGAGGATGCTTCAGTCTTCTTAACAAGCAGCTCAGCAGCGTCTTTGTCATCCTTGTCAAATTTTTAATAAGGGAATCAACAATATAAGCCTGCTTGTTGAGGTCACTTGTGTGACTAATATTCAACCTTGTAAAAATGCTGACTTTGGTAATTTCTCTTTATTGATCTTCAATATAGTTGCTACGGGTACTAACTTGGTTATATTTGCGAACCGAATTGGTTTCCCTTTTGTTCGGGAATTCAAGATTCTCTTAATGCTTAAGACTGGTTACTAGATGATTTGATCACTCTTTTTCTTTTCTTACTCTGTTTATGTCTAGAACTACTCTTAGGAATGAGGGCGGAAGTTTTGAATGCCTCATCTTTAGGTTTCTTGATTAGAGGTGAAAAAAATGATACCCCTCTCGATTTATCACTCTTTACTCCTTGACTGGATATGGGATTTATCTTGATCAATACATCCTCTATAATCAACACATCATTTTTTTCAGCAGAAGAATGGAGGTCGGTATGAAAATAAGGGACTTGTGAGGGATTTATCAATAGAGACTCTATTTTATGCTGAAAGTGGATAAAAGGCTCACTTGAATCCATTAGTTCATGCAGCCTCTAAGAGCTTCTTCCATCGAAGCGGTGAAACGATTCAACCCAGATATTGGAAATCCTCCGATCTGGACAGTAGACTCTACTCTGGAGTTTTCATTTTATTATATAATGGTAGAAAATTATTATAATTCGAAATAAATGGGTATCTGTCCAACCTAACAGTGAAAGAAGAAAAGGTAATTAAATAATTCTCCACAATAGAAAAAAAAATAAGGAGAATGGATAGATAAGCATCGAGAAAATAGCCTAGAGTCAACAAGAACGAAATCAATGGATTAATGATAACATATTATTATATAATTCTCTTGGGAAAGAAACAAACAAGTAACTAAAAGAATTATCGAAGCATAAATATGGAATAATATTAATAAAAAAAGCTTATGCTAGAAAGAAATCAAAGGCACTATTGAAGATGATGAATAAATTGCGAGATAAGGAAATAAAAAACAGAGAACACGATCTGATGAGTCCGAATGACTTTATTATAGCATAGACCGCATAAAGTTAAAAATACATTAGATATAAATTAAAAAGAGCAGAACTCCCATCACTAGAAGAAATTAAAAATGACAATTTACAGAAAATGAAAGACTCAAGCTAAAGATACTTAAAAATATGATATCTGACAACATTATGAAGGAGGTAGAACTCTCAAAACCCCAAAACCCCTAAAGTTCCCTAACGTATCATGATGTATGTTTGATCATGAAACAATTTTGACAAGTCATATGAACCTGCTCCGTATCTCAGCAGCGGTCTACTATGTTACTCGCTGAACTTACTTAAGCCAAGAATGATTTCACTCTAATGTTTTATGGGAACTTCATTGCTATTCTGATGCTGCCAGATCTGATCAGTTCTGATGTCCGAATACTGATTGAATGCACCTAGCCAGACTACTTCTGTACCTGTCAGATGAACTTGACGACTTACCTCAGAGACTTGAACTTGCCTGTGATGATTGAATCTTTGAGTATGTAGAGATAGAATTCCAACTGCCATCCATCTTGAGTAATATCATTAATTATATAGTGTCCCAATTAAAGCAAATTAGTGTGAATTAACTGAACTCTTCTCATGCGAGTATAACATTGGGATTTTGGGGTTTCGGGGTTTTGGAACTGGAAAAAAGAATAATTCAATCCCAAAAGGCAAAAACTTAACCTACCAAAACACCCTAAATTAGATAATAACAAATCAATAGAGAGTAAAGGGTCAAGAGAAAAAAAAAAAAAATGAAAATCATCTAATATCAATTAAACAGACAAAATAAAAAACTCTCTATTAGTACAAATTTTCATTCAAACTGTAAACATCCCTGGAACAATTTAATGAAGATCATCATCATGATAAACTCTTAAAAGGAATGAGTAATGTGCATTAAGAAGCTGTAATAATAGGACTTCTTTTCTAGAGAAATGCCAAAGACAGAGGAGCATAAGTTTTTATAAATAATGAAACAGATGCTTATATCAATTCTATACACTATATAAACAAACTTTCAAAATTCAAAAAAAACAGTTGTTAAACAACAAATGATAAAGGAATTTTAAAATCAGTATTCTAGAGGAAACTTTTGAAGAAACTAAAAAGTTGTCTTACTTAAAATAAAATTCCAACCTAGCAAACTTAATCACTCTTTGGATTTTTTGGACAATGTTATCGAAAATTTGTTCTCAAAAAAAGTCTCTTTCTAATCTCCTTTTTAAGGGAATTAATTTTGTTTCAGAAGAGAAGATATTCTTACAACTATTGAGAGATTATTAGCAATCATAAAGCAGAGAGTTCTTACCAAACACTTTACCCCCCCCCCTCCCCCAAACTATTATCTCCTCAAACAATACCAAAAACCTATCAATCAACACAAAAAAAGCAAGTCTTGTTCTAAACACCAATATTACAAAGTAAAGACAAAAATATATATGATTCAATAAAAATTAAACTCTTGATGTCAAATATTATAAATTCTTATCAAAGGATTAGAACACGGGATATGTCTAATTCATTGCTCTATACCCTGAAAACAGCAATTAATAATTGAAGTAGAAGAATTATTTGTCAATCTAGTAGTAAAAGAACCAAAAAACAAATTACTCAATTACTGAAGATGAGAAAAACTTAGATATTCAAAAAGGATGGTTTCCAAAATAGCTGTTTCTAAGCTCAAAAGGATGAGCTAAAGATACTGCATTAAGATATAGGTTAAATAAAATTTATTCAAAGACAACTAAGGGATATTATTCAGTTGGAATATTAAGACTTTTTCTATCATGTCTTGAATTAAATCCCTCAATAAAAATTTAAGACCATTAACATAACTAATTCCACCCTCAAATTTTATTCAGTCAGACTATTGTGCTTCAAATAATGATATATCCGAGCTATCAGATAATGACTGGTTACAAAATTACTAAAAAGGTTCTCCTTGCTTCATATTAATGATCTGTAAGGAAACAGATTCTGCGTCCAAATTGTAGAATTCTCCAAAACTATGAGTCCCATAATAGTCCAATTCTGATTTACTTAGCTGATTTCTCAATTGCCTGATTCCGTGGAAAAATTAGAAATTGATCTTGACTAATCTTTATATCCTCTGCTGAAGTTGATCCCATTTCCAATCACAATCATGGTCTGAAATAAATTGGAAATTCCTAGTTTGAGAAGAGTTGGCTGCTGGAAGTAGCTCTCTTTAAAATCTACTGGGTATGCTGGCTTCATGATTGATACAAGAGCTACGGCTTGATAATTATCAGTAGGTTCAAAAAGATCACTTCATAAACAATTTTTCACCCTTTATTAAATTTAATTACAGTATACTTTGGAACTTTTGACTCGACCTAAGGTTGGCAAAGAGATTTGTTAGGTATCTATAAATGAACTGATTTAATTATCTCCTTATAAAAAATTGATGTTCTTCCTTCTGATAAATTACTAAACAACTTCTCTTCCTAGTTTCATCTTCATTGACTTCATGGCTGATTTTTTCATCCTTAATTGTTAACCAGTTGTTTTTTTTTTTAATGCCTCTGCTTTTAATATCTTCTTTTCGGTTATTCTCTGAAAGCGACATTTGAAACTCCACTCATAATTTTAATTTTCATCTTCTTTCCATATTAATATGGATTGCATTGTCTAGTTCTTGATGAATTTTATAATAACAAGTGACTCTTTAATAATTAACAATAAGAAACTAAGGCAATTCTATAATCTTTCATGTATACTTCCAACAGTTTCTTCCATATAAACAGTTTTGATTTTCAAAGCTTTTTTGGAAGGTTCTTTTTGGATTTAAATTGAGAGACCTAGTTTATTGATCATCCCAGAATTTATCCATTTAACATCCAACGCAAGAGATCTAAATTTAAATTTTTATTGAAGATGTGCACGAGGCATTGCTTTGATTCGTTCCTTAAGATATTATCTTTAATGGAATTTAATATTTCTTCTAATTAAAATATCCAATCTCTTCTATCCTATACTTCATCCCTTATTTTCAAAGTATCTGGAAGCTTAACTAATGATTGTGGATAACAATTTTTAGAATCATCACTTTATTGATTTTTTTCTTTAGAAAGTCTGCTGTATTTTAAGCTTTCTACCTATTTTTCCTTCCTCTTAAATTAATATTCACAGAGGGACAACAATGAACAAAGCCTAAACATTGGAGTTAGATAATTATTGCTTCCTTTCTTCTAACAGCATTGGGAATGTAGTTGTTAATAGTGATGGGAATTTTTGATTGCTCAATTCAGCTTAGTTTCTTCAAAGTATGAAAACCGATAGTCCTTGCTCTAATTTCCAAAATACTTCTTTTATCAAATTCCAACTTTCCTAAACTTCTATGATGGAGTCTCCAATTTTGTTATGGACTAAAAGCTGAGCTATCATTGCTATAACTTTAATTCCACTTGATTTAAGCATCTTCAATTTAAAGTGCTTGCCGTATTCCTCGTTTGTCTTTCTCAATGACAAATTTTAATTCTTCTGAAACTTCTTCCAAGATTACTCCTAATTTTGAAAGCCATTCTTTTTCTTCTTTATATTTAAAGTCTTTAGGTCCTAATTGGTGAGTTGTTGCAAATTACTTATAAAATCTATTGACCTCTTCTGGATAAAATAGGAATAAGGATTTTTTAATATTCGATACATGGAGGAGACAGGAGTGAGATAAAGTTTTTTATTTGATGAAGACCACAACTAATGATTTCATCTTAAATTTTCCAATCAAAATGCCTTTGTGATAGTGTTTGTAGAAAATTCTAAAAGCCTTAATAATTGATTCCATCATGTTCTCAGATATAATCCCTTCTTATCAAAGTGCTTTAATTCCTGGTAACCATAACAGAATGCCAAGGAGTAATTTTTAACTTTTTAATTTCTTGCCAGGTATCCAAATCATCATCCTCCTCAATTTCTATGAATCTGTTGATTAAGATGTCAACAGTGCTTAGGATTTTGTTTTTACAGCATTAAACTTCCATTTCATTTTTCTTTATAACATAAACTCTCCCTCCAACTCTGAAAACTGCTTTATGATCTCCCATTGCGTAATCACAATCCTTACAATGTTAAACCAGCTCCTCATCTGAAAAATATCTGCCTTAATTTGCATCATACCTTGCCATCTAAGCAAGGTGTATTCCCATGTCACTTGCCTTGAGTTCCATTATGATAAAAAAGTTTTTTTTGGTTCAAAGTATTCTTTTACCACCCAATTAAATAATGCTATTTCATTAATTTATCTGATATCTTCATGAAAAAGGGAGTCAGTCATCCTTATATCATTTCTTAGAGTATTTTCAGGTAGTTTCCTTAACTCCTTTACCATTGGTTAATCCAAATGGATGATATTCTAGACGAATATCAAAAATCTTAGAAATTTCCTCAGGCTACACAATACTGATCGACCTCAAACCTACTCCTACTATTATTTGCATTCTAATGTCATCAATATTGTAATTGACTAATTTTTTTTAAAGAACGAACTAGAGATTTCCATCATGAGATATCATATAACCCTGTTATTCATAAATTTTCCTTCATAAATCAACTATGACTTCAGGACATATGCACCATGCTTTGAGCTGCATTACACTAAAGATCCTTTTTTCAATTTCCACAAAACCCTTCCTGTAGGATTATCTTCACTACTTTTAAAAGGAAATTCTAAGGACATCAACTATATATTGCCCAGCTTGATTGATCTCAATTTATCCGTCAAGTATGTTACGACGACACCATCTAATTGCTGGAACCCAACAAACATTTGAGAATTCACTCCTTGGATAGTGGAGTGTTTTAATATGCTTGTGTATTCAAAGGTATTGAAGACTTCTATTTGCTGATGACAATCATAATCGATCTTTTTTATCTAAGAAATACCAACTTCTTGAAAATCTTGGCTTTTGTAGATTGCTGTTTCTTCACTATGGATTAATAATTTGTCCTCTTCTTGATTCCTAATCTAAGTTGTAAAATTGTCAAATTTTTCAACTATTGTGATTTCAATGACTGCAAATGTTAGGATCATGGTGAAAATTCAATTATACTTTTTATCCTACATCTTGGTAGGTAAGTTCTGATCTCTAATTAAAACCAGATATGATGTTCAGGCTTCTTAACACATCCATGTCTGATGAGATGTACCTCCAGAATATCTTTTTGGTTAATAAAAAAAAATCTTTCATGGGAGTCATGTCTCCCAAATATTTAGTTTCTTGCTCCTTATCAGTACTTTAATTAAATTGGCTTCCAACTCCAATGATCTTATCTCCATTGACTTCTTCTCAAAACTTCATCATCTGATCTCTTCTTTGTGCCTTAATTATGGATCTTTTGCTAATTCTCCTTTTACTGAGTATTTGCACCGTCCTCAAAGTTTACTAAATCATGACTTTAAAATTTTAAATGCTCAACTATATAAGTAATGAGTGAAATTTTAGAATCTTGGGGCATCCACACTCTATCAAATATCCATTTATCCCAATTAATGAGCAGTAAGGCTTTTACCTTTATAAAGGAAGCTTTAGTGCTTAGTGCAAGAGTTTCTTTACCCAATTTCAGACTTTAGTTTCTTAATAGTTCATTTGGTGTTTTTTTTAAGGTATGATGGGAAGTCTTAATAAGGAACTTGACTAATCTAAGTCATGAGGTCACTCGTTTCTTCTTAAGATGAGGCCAAGCAACGAGGTAGCACTTAAGTTTGACAACAGAGTAACCCATATTGATAAGGCTTTAACATTTTATATTTTAATTAATCTCTCTCTCACTATATGTCTGCTCCAATCATTAGCCACTTATGTTATGTTATGTTAAGCCAAAGATGAATTGATATCTTCTTTCTTGACCCTTAGTTTCTTCTGGGTGAGCTTTTGGCTACAAAATTTCACTGTAGTGGTCCGTCCTTCCTGCTCCTAATCCTACTCCTCCTTGTGTCAAATGGCTGGCTCCTCTCCGGGAAGCTGTTTTGAAGCTGAAAGTTCGATTATGTATACTTATAAAGGGGGCTGACCCGAGTTCATTCAGCTAGAACGAGAATGGATCAAGAATGGGGCAAAATCTATATCGACAGCTGTGGTTGATAATGAGGTCTTTCATCAGGTCCTTGAGTTCAGTGATCTCTTTTTCAAGTTTGGAGACTTTGTCAATTTCCTCATTGGGGGATGTGGTCTTGTTTCCATCTTGGGCAAGAGGAGCATTTTTCTTTCCTTAATATCCTTAATCTTTAGTAATTAATCTTGCCTCCTTTAATCTCTAGTTTTCTCTACTAAAGCTCTGGCTGATTCAATGGGCTTATGAGCAAAATTCTTCTTGATGATCTCCCTGATAGTGGGTACTCTGAGTGCATCAGATCCACACGCACCCTCGAATAGGCCAGCCTATTGGGGGTAATAGGCTCTTCCTTAGTTTTTTCCATATATAAATGCGGTAAATCAACACAAGCATTATTTGAGTTATTAAAGTGATCAGTGAGCAATCAGTTATCAGCAGCTTGAACATGTTTCAACATTTCTTTCAACGAGGTCTTCTCGTAACTCCGTTGTTTGTTTCTTCCATCAGAACTCTTCTTGCTTCATGAATGAGCTCTTTTTAGTCTAAAGGGGTTTGTTCTCTGATTCTTCTTTTGAATGATCCCCACCCCTATTCTATTGGATTTAGTATTGGAGATGGGAGGCAGTGTAGCCAGTTTACCTTTGTCTTTATCGTGGACTCAAGGATTCTTGCCTTTAGATTGGAAGCATTGTCGCTTACAATTAAGGGAGGGCTCAACGCTTTAGGCATGTGCTTCCTCAGATCCTCCATAAAAGTCATGATACCTGAAGCATCAATAGTTCCTGAGTCGAATTTTATGCATAAAAGCTTCCCTTCAGCAAATGCACCCATGACTGAAAGCATTGGCTTAATTTTTCTTCCCACTACAGACATAGCATGATGCCCTCTGAGTGAATAGCCGTGTTACTTTTAAAAACTTACCATCTATAAATACTGGGGTAAGACCCTGACTGACAAACCAGCAGAAGTTTTAGATGTACTCTGTCCATTTGAAGAAATTCTACGTATCTAGCGCTCTGACTTTAATTCTTTTGGCTATTTTTTTGGTGAAGTTAGATCTCTTGACATGGTACCTGATTGCTTAGTAAGAGATATAACTATTGGACAGCCTAAATTTTCGAAGGAGATGCCTTCGGAGCTCAGCTATCGTAGAGCCTTGATTTCTAGGGTCCAAATAAAATTCTTTAACAAATTTCATGTTATCCTTAGTCAGTTTTCTACTTCCTTGCGAAGTTGACTTTCTTAATTGAGTTTCTTTCCACTCTCTTACTTTCCTTCTTGCTGCTGAGTAGCTGCATTATAAGCTTTTGGAGATCTTTGAAGGATCGAGAATGAGAGTTATTAGGCAGTAGAAATCTTCTACCAAACTCTGCGATTTATCTTTGGGAATAATTTGCCCATTTTTTCTTTTTTTTGAATTCTCTTTGAGCTTGGAAATTTCTTCAGGACTCTCTAAATCATCTTTACACAGTCTCCTTTTGCCTTTAATGAAATGGGAACTCGTTATCTGGCCATTAATTGAGATCTACTATTGTCACTCTATTCATTAACTTAATTTCACTTCCGAATGATTCTTTTGATTATGCCAATGAAGAGGTTGTCATTACAGGCTTTTTGTTAGTGTATTCTGGAGGATTCAAAGTCACAGTGATGTCAAGCACATCCTCCAAAAGTTTTTAGCTGTAAGTTCTTTTTCTCATTGTATTTAAATATAATTTTAAGTTCAATAAATCATTCATCAGAATGAATTTTCTACTCAAAATTTTCAAATTACTATCAACCTTATTTAAATTTATAATCTTTTGAAATGATCAAATTTATCTTACAAGAAGAAAATGAGCAGCGAATTAGTATTCTTTCAACCCAGTTCTTCCGGATCAGTCTGAGAAGCATTCAGCTCTCTTGGGGTAAGCAATTTTCCTAATTTCAGTCCAGGAACTGATGATTAAGTGATGGGAGATGATGAATTCATTGAACAAGACGTTTGTACAGCGAATGAATTAGTTCATTCTGTGAAGGACAAATTGGAGATATTTAACAACGCAGGGTACTTAATGCCAGACGCTACAAGTGCAGGAGTAGGCAGACAGTATGCTGCTGAACTCATGGCTGGAGAAGTACCAATATTCGAGCGAGACAAAACTGGAAACCCAATTGTGGTAAAACCAACGACTACAGAAGAACTCATAGAGAAAATTGAAAAGAAGATAAAGAAGCCACTTGGTTTTGATCTCCAACATTCTTCTCTGAATCTAGAAATGAGATTAAGTTTTCTTGGCCTATAAAGAAAGAGCAGACGTCTTTATCTCATCATGAGCAATTCTCCATTCAGGTCTAAGTAAGAGAGATCTGACTTCCTTTTTTTGATCTCTATCTTTTCCCTTCATTCTGCCCTGGTTCAATTTTTATTGAAGTAACTTCCTTCACGATTGTAACTATCCTTTCTCTCCTTCAGGTTTCTTTGAAGTCTCTCAGGGTAAAGGTTCAGGGTAGGAAGGCTTTAGGTGAGAATTTTATGGTCAAATGTTGTTATTAGCAGTCTTTTAGGTTTAAGTAGTAATCTGTGGTTTTTGGTTCTTACTCTTCTCTTTTTCCTTGTCTTTCTTTATCTTTTTCTCAATGTCATCGATCTGTTTCTTCAGTTTGTTAATTCGTTTCCCTCTCCTTTTCTCCACTCGCTCTTTCCTCTCTGTCTCCTCCCTTTCATTGTCCTCTTCTGACAACAAATAGAGCCCTTTAGACTTTGGCTTTTCACTCCTCTCACCATTTCCAAGAATCTAGTGTTAGAGATTTCTTACCGCTACTTTATTCGAATTTTGCCTTTTTTGAGTGCTTCTCTTTGATTTTTGCTTGACTGTGCGAATATTGGGTCTTTTGGCTCAATAGAGTGAAATATTTTTTCTAGCCAATGCTTATCAGGTGGATAAGCTGGCTTGTTCAACTTTCATGTTATGGATGCGAATTCATCCAATGCCTCTTGATTATCGAAAGTAGTTGATGAAAGCGCAGTTGACAATTGAAGTTTTTTGATATGAACCTTCTTGGTTCAGAAGCCAAGAGAAATCGTAAGATATCGTAATTCATCTGACTCTAGAAGCCATAATTAATTATTGTGACAATTGATTTAGTATATTTAGATGCCGATAAACCAAGTCTGTACAAGATTAAATTAACAAATACCATTACGGATGTAGTGGGCTCACACAGCTCACTCCTTGACTCTGTTTCCTTAGAGTCCTGTTCAGTTTTTAACATTGATTTTCTCTGCCCTGACAGACTTTGTCAATGATGATTCTGTGGATTTCCTTCCAATTGTTTAATGATGGAAATCACCCCTTCTGGGTCGAGTTTGTATCTTCCTAGTCTGACGTCTCTCTTGATGTATTCTAGGACTTAGAAATCAATTCTGAAGTGCTAGCAATCCACTAAGGGCTTCACATTCACATAGCACTCATGAGTTTTGCACTTTAGTTCTGCCCTATGATCAGGAATCACAGTGTCTTTGCAGATAGCAAATCCTAGTTTCAACAGATGTGTCTAGACATAGACCTTTTCAACTCTCCTTTCATTTTTCCTATCTTCCTCTTCTTTCTCTTTCTGCATGACATGTTTAGCTGTCCATCAGATTTAATTTGAGTGGAACCGACTCGGTTCTAAAACCCATTCTGGTTCATTACTCTATTTGCTAGTTTGCTTACAATGTCAATTGTTCTTTTTCCTCTGGACCACTTATCAATCAGGTCGTTGTTGATGTAGTTTTAGGCCTTACAAAGTTTCCTGAAGGCTGTTCTCTCTAGGTCCAAGATGAACTAGTCATTAATGAATTCACATGCTTTAAGAAATGTGCAATGAAGATACCTAATGACCTAAAGTAGGATTGGAGAATAAGTTCTTTTAATCTGAGATCTTTTATCTTCTGCAGTCTCCAGGCCATTACCTTAACGTTCTTCATGATAGCTTTCTTGGCTTCCTTCCTGATTCTGGGAACAGACAAACTGCAGTTAATACCCAGGTACTTGAAGGATTCCACTCTTTTAATCCAGTGGATACTGTCAATTTTCCTGCAGTCTTTTCTGTTTGTCATGAATTCTGTCTTCTTCCTGTCGATCTTGAGACCAAACTACTCTTCCCACTTCTCAAGTTCTTTTAAGATTTTCTCCAGCTCCTCAATTGATTCAGCTACTATTAGAATGTCATCCACAAATGCTTTAAGAAGACCGTCTACAGTTTTTCCCAAAATCATTGAGGACATGATAGCCTCTTTCAAGATACACATTGAACATTCATGGGGAGATTGCAGAGCCCTATGGTACTCCTTTGCTAACTGGAATATTGACTTCTTAATCAAAAAAAAGATTTCCGGACCGATGTAGTTCAAATAAAGTCTGAACAAGCTTCGTTCAAATTGGATCATTTAGCTCTTTAAAAAAAGATCGTAAAAAGCTTATTTCTTCTAACAGAGTCATATGCTTTATTGAGGTCAATGAATGCGTAGATCTTTCTATGTCTTTGATCTGGTGATCTCTGATAGATTTAACAACAGCGCTTGCATGAATGCAGGTAGTTATTTCAGACTTTAAACAAATCTAATACTCTCCAGTTTCAAAAATACCCATTTCTTTCACCTTTTAACCTTTTAGAGAAGTGCTTTCTCCACAACTCTAGTAATGGTCTATTGAACAGCAATGGGTCTTGTGTTGTTAACCTGAGCAAATTCTTTTCTTCTTTAGACAGGAGCACTAAACGAGTGTCCTTCCAGTAGTCAGGGATCTTTATTCTGCCTTTGTTCAGTATTTCAGTAACACTGTGTACTACTCTTTCTTTAATCTCCTCATTTTTGAGCAGGAAGGGGTAAATGAAGTCGTTTCCACAGCTCTTATTGAGGTTCATATCACTAATAGCATTCTCCACATCC
>JAGYYR010000068.1:0-13659 GCA_021439965.1 Uronychia setigera | reverse complement strand
CCTTAAGTGTGTTTACGTACTTCTGCATTGGCTTTTCTTCTCCATTTTAGATTTCTTCATATGTGGGAAAGTGAAATTAATCTTCATATTAAGAATTTTCTTCTTTTGAATTCAAGGATATGTTTAAAAGGCCAAGAATTAAAACGAAAATCAATATGATTAAAGACATTATCAAAATTGAAGCATCAAAAGGCTTCCAAACTATTAAATCTTGGGATATCCCTGATGATATCGACAATTTGAAAGGATTCCATGCACTCATGGAAACTTGGTTGAGAGTCCAGCATTAATTGATGGAATTCTGGGACATCTACTCTTGTATTTATTCTCAGATCAAAGAGATCAAAGAAAACACCCCAAAGTTCTCCATGGATGGCTGGAAGAACTTCATGCTGAAGATTACTGAGAGAAAAGAAAGTATCACTCAGGAAGTCATTGAAGAGATTGAGGAGGATCTGGATATTATGAGTGAAGAGGTGGACAAATATCAGAAATCTTTGTCTTCCTACCTTGAAACTCACAGACAAACCTTCCCAAGGTTATATTTCATTAGTGACAACGATTTTATCACTCTAATAGCTGCTGGGAGTGATCAACAGAAAACCAATGCAATGACAAGGATTGTATTTGAAGGCATCTAGAAGATTAAATACATTGATAGCGGAAATGCGAGTGGATTCACTTCAATTGAGGGAGAGGAAGTAGATTTTGAAGAGCCCCTCAAGTTTAAAGGAGATAATGCTGTGCAGAGATTAAAAGAATTTGATTAAAAAGTCAAAGAAACACTCAAATATCAAATTTTGAACTCGGTGAAGGATGATGATCCAAAAAATATCCAAGGATTATGCACCTAAACTTTATCTTTAAGGAGCAAGATCATTTGGACTTCTGAGATCTTGTAGGTATTTGAAGAAATCTAAAATGGAGAAGAAAAGCCAATGCAGAAGTACGTAAACACACTTAAGGAAACAGTTAAAGATCATATCTAGTTACTGAAAGAATGCTAAAGCACTAATGGGAAGATAAAACTCACAGCCCTCTTGCTCAATGAAATTTTTCAAAGAGATTATGCTGAAATATTAAACGCTAAAAAGGTAGATGATTAAGAATCCTTCACTTGGCAAATCATGCTCAAATTCTTCTGGGACGAGAATAGTAAAGAATGCATGGCTAAGCTACTCTCTTGGAATTCTCAATACTCATTTGAATACATAGGAAGAGATTAAGGATTGGCCATTACCCCATTGACTCATCGTGCTTACATTACTATCACACAAGCTTTTACATTGAACAAAGGAGTTGCTCTTGTTGGACCAACGGGCACAGGCAAATCTGAGACAGCCAATGTTTTGGGTAGACAGCTCGGAAGATTAGTTCTGCCCTTCAACTGCTCAGACTAAATGAATTACATTCAAATGGGCCAGGTCTTCAAAGGAATCTGTATGACAGGAGGATGGGCAGTATTTGAGGAGTTCAACCGCATGGTACCTGAAGTTCTATCCATAGTGGGCCTACAACTTAAAAACATCCTGGAATCATAAGGAAAATTAGATGCAGAAAATTCTGTGTTCATCAATGGAGAAAAGGTTATTATAACTGGAGCTCCTTCTTTCATTATCACTATGAATCCTGGGTACCTAGGCAGAAGTGAGCTGACTTTATAACTCAAATAGCAGTTCAGAAGTTGTCCAATGGTCATGCCAAACATTATCCTTATTTGCAAAAGTTTCCTTGAAATTCATGGCTTTTAGAATCCTACAGATAAGGCTAGGAAACTAACAACTTTATTCACTTTTGCAAAGGCCACTTTCTCTAAACAAAACTTCTATGATTGGGGTTTAAGAGCAATTAAGCAACTACTCTTCCACTTATGTTCAGTTGATCTCAAAGAAGCAGGAATGTCAGAAGAGCAATACATAATTTCAACCCTAAGGGAATTCTTGAAGACTAAATTAGTTGAAAGTGATTATGCAATTTTGGATGATTTGATCTCAGATATTTTCCCAGGGACAGAGGAGCTTGGAATCTAAGAAAACGCAAAATTGAACGAATAACTAAAACTAGCAGCATCACAAAGAAATTTGCAAGAAGAAGGATTAGTTCCTCAGTGTTACCAACTCAACAAAATTCTTGAAGGAAGGCACTCCTGCTTTATTATTGGTGAAGCTGGATCTGGCAAATCCTCTATTCTATAGACCCTATTTAATGCCAAGCCAGGCATCTAATATGAAGTGTTAGATCCCAAAATCATGTCGTGCAATGAACTGTACGGATATTAGAACTAACAATGGGTGGAAGGTGTTCTCACTAAAGCATTGAAGAGAATGGGTACATTTGATGAATCAAACGAGACCCAAGAATCTTAGAAATGGATTATTATTGATGGTGATGTGGATGCCAATTGGATAGAAAACTTCAACTCCATTATGAATGAGAACAAACTATTGAATTTGGTGAATCATGAGAGAGTGGCTTTGAGCCCAAAAGCCAAAATTCTCTTTGAAATCTCTCACTTGAAGTTTGCTACTCCTGCAACTGTATCAAGAGCTGGACTCTTACATGTTCAAAATTCTACTGTGTGGAAAAGCTTCCTTAAATCATGGGTAAAAAATCATGATTCTACCTTCCAAAAAGAAGTAATTAGTGGCTTTTGTGAAACATATTTGAGTGAATCAGCAATGAAGCTATTAAGCCACATTAAATATTCTCAATTTTTGGAAATCTAGCTAGTAAGTAGTCTTAGTTCTATATTTGACTCACTTTGTGATAAAAATGAAGACCTATTGAAAACCAAGTCTCAGGAAGAGCTTTAGTAAATTTATGAAGGATTCTTCGTTTTCTCCTACATGTGGTCTATTGGAGGTGCATCAAAAGACAAAGAAGCATTTGACAAAGTACTCAAAAGCATGTCCAAGTTATCATTCCCTGAAGAAGGATTATGCTTTGACTACTTCTTCCATCCTTAATTAGCTCAATGGAAGAAATGGGAAACTCTTTAAGGGAATGTCTCACAATTAGATAATTACTATCATACTAAGACAATTTCTACAATAAGCGTCTAATTCCTTACCGATCTTCACCTTTCTACCAATAGACCCTTAATGCTTGAAGGAGAGAGAGGAATTGGAAAATCAAGCATCATAAAAGACTATCTTAAAAGCAGATAAGAAGAAATATTTGGGATGACTATCTGCTTCAATTCTTTTACTGACTCTGTTTAATTGAGTCAGAAACTAAAGGAAAAATTGAGTTTCAAAGAAAATGACATTTTGGGGAAAACTGCAGGGCAAAAGATGATAGTACACTTGGAAAACGTGAACATGTAGAGTCCAGATCCATACTCAGCAAAATCATCAATTTATCTTCTTCGCCAAGCAATTGAGAAGAAATCAATCAGCTTCACAACTCCTATCAATAAAGACAAAGAACTAGAAAAATGTTTGTTCATTGGAACAATGACACCAGTAGAAGGTCTTATTCCATTAGACCAGAGGCTAATAAGGCATTTCACTTCTCTCAATATAGATGAGCCAAGTCACCTTGAAATGAACACCATGTTTAAATAGTCACTGAGTAACTTCACAATTTCAGGAATAGAAGATTTCGTAGCCTCTGCTACCGGAGTTTACAAAGATCTAAAAAGAGTAGAATTCAACCTCCTTCATTCACTTTCTTTGAAAAACATTTCAACATTCATTAAATAGCTCTAGTGGACCGATTCAAAGAATTTCAATACTAAAGAACAATTTGGATAGTTGTGGATGTACGAATGTTGCAGATCATTGGGAGACAATTTGTCTAATCAAGAACTATTTTAAGAAAAAACCAAAGAAATTGGAAACTCCTTGGGAATCAATACAGATGAAGTGATGATGAAGAATCATATCTTCACGTCTATGAATTCAGATGGGGAGTTAAGAAGTACTGACAAAAAAGAATTGAAACTTTTCCTAGAGTCTAAGCTTGCTGACGCTAAAGAGAATAAGAACTTGGTATTATTTGACAAGGCTTTAGAACACATAGCAAAGATTGGAAGGATCTTGGCCATGCCAGAAGGACATGCAATGCTTGTTGGGAATGCAGGGTATGGTAAATCTTCTCTCATGAGACTTGCCTCCTTCATTCTTGGGTTCTCTGTATTCACAGTCAAAATACATTCCCAATACACTGCTAGAGATCTTAAAAGAGATCTTCATAGATTAATCTTCAAAGCTACCATCTCTAATGAAAGAATCGTCTTCTTATTGAAAGAAAAGGACATGAAAGATGAAAGATTGTTCATGATGATCAATGATCTAATTATTAAAGGAGAAGTGGATGGAGTTTTTAATGAATCAGAAATGAAAGAAATTTTGCTGAAAATCAGGGAAAAGGAAAAGACTCAGACTGTGCTTGAAGACTATAACAAATTCCTTACCCTAATTAAAACCAATCTTCGAGTGGTATTCTGCTTCTCAGAAGAAAGACTGAAAGGGCTTGTCAACAAATTCCCTGGACTATTTTCAAGAACAGAAATGATCTGGTTTGAAAATGAATGGCCTGCAGAAGGACTTATTGAAGTCTCATCGTAGCTCCTTTCTAATGAAATCAAGGACAAAGATTGCTTAGAAAAGATATCTTAGCAATTATCAATTATCTTCAACAACTAGGACAAGAAAGAGGCAGCTCATTTTACTAACATAATCTCTTGCTATCAGGAAATTTGCACTCAGAAGAAATTATCCCTCACTACTGAACTAAATCAACTGGAAGAATGTGTGGAAAAGTTAGAAGAGGCCAAAATCAATCTAGATGAGAGCAGAGAACACCTTAAACTTTTAGCCATTGAAGTTGAAGAAAAAATCAAAAGCACTAGATAAGTTGTTGACACAGTTCACTAACAAATCATTAAGTTCCCATAGGAAAAGGAGAAAGTAGAAGAGAAGAAGCAAACTCTAGATAAAAGGAAAAGTGAACTTGATGATCTGAAAATGAATTTAAACAAATGCAATGCAGAAATCTGCAGACATTTTGCCTATATCGAATAGTTGAACTGCCTAACATAAAAAAAGCATATTTCAGAAGTTAAATCACTAGCCAAACCTCCTGAAGCCGTACTAGTAGTATTCAAAGCAGTGTTGATTTTGAGGGGGGAATTGAAAAACTATGCTTGGCCCAATGCATAAAAGGTCATGAGCAATTCTACCAGGTTCCTTGAATGGATTAGCGAATATAACTTTGAGGAAGTGAGTGATTGGCAATTGGATCGATTGGCCCCACTAATGGATAATGAATTCTTCTGCTATGAAAGAATGATAAACAAGTCATTTGCTGCTGCTGTTATCTGCTAATGGATCTTCCATGGCATTTAATATTGCTATGCTAAGAAAAAAATACCAATTCTAAACGAAAACATTGAAGAGAAGGAGAAGTAGGTAGAGAAAACTCAGGAAGAACTTGATTGGGAAACAAAAAAGAATCCAAAGTTTCTAGAGCTGTACAACGAGCAAATTGAATCCTTAAAAATCTTAGACATGGCAAATGAAGAGAGAAATTCTATTGAAAGGAAACTTTCATAACTAAATATAGTCTTCGATCAACTGATAACTTTGAAGAATACAAAAGAAGGTCTAAAGAAAGAGTTAGCCAATGTAGAAGGCAACTCTATTCTAGCAGTCTCTTATCTATTCAATAGATTTGGCAAAGATAACTTACCAATGAAGGAGATGCTTCGTAATCAATCAATCCCTTACACTGATTCCTTTGACGTTATTGAATTTATGACCTCAGAAGAGTCACTCATTCAGAACAAATTCTATCAAGGACCCAAGCATTTCATGAAACAAATATTAGAAAAGTTCAATTGCTTTGATAGTATCTCAAAGGAATCTGAGGAAGATCAAATTCTCAAAGCCTTGCTTCACACTATATGCAGTGATAAGTTGGATCAGAGAGATGAAATTAAATTTAAACTAGGAAAGACTCAAAGAGATCTGAGAACTATTCGTGGAGAAAAGATTAAAAGCGTTTTAAATAGCAGCTCAAAAGACGTTTTAAGCAATGTCCTCTTCTTTGAATGTTTGGACTAATAATTAGAGAAAGAAACTGAAATTTCTAAAATTAAACTACAAGTTTCACAAATAGAGAAAGAGATCTCAGAAATCACAGCAGAGTACCAGCCAGTAATCCTAGAATGTGACCAGATATTTGGATTAATAAAGAAGTTGGGGAAATTGGATCATATCTACAGATTTTCTTTTGAAATGTTCATTGAAGTCGTCAAAGGCTCCATCTAAAAAGTGAACAACTCTTCAGAAAGTAAAGTAGACTAGTTAAGATCATAAATCAGAGATGATGTGAGTGATTGGGTGATGCAAGGAATGATCAACCAAGAAAATCGCCTTCTTTTCAAATTCTTGCTTGCTCTCACTCTTAACTAGGGAAAAGAAGAATTATTCAAAGAAGAAGAGCTAGATTTCTTCCTAAGTTCTCCTGACCTTTCCACTGAAATAAAAAATCCATTTAATTGGCTTTCAGATCAAAAATGGAATTAAATTATCAAACTTTCAGAGTTAGAAAATTTTTAAAATCTCTCATATACTATAGAAAAAGAAGCTCCCATGAGATTCTAGGACTGGGCCTATTCAGAGGAACCTGAAAAATAAAAGCTTCCATTAGACTGGAAGCACCTTAAACCTTTCCAGAAGATGTTAGTAGTAAAATGCTTTAGACCAGACAGGATCTCACACGCTTTAGAAGTCTTCATCAATCATCATCTTCCCATCCAATCAAGCCATCCACCAACTGAGATTTCCCAAGTATTTGAACAATCTCTAAACCAATTTTCACCAATGACTCCAATCATGCTCATTATCTAAAAAGGGGGTGATATTGAAGCACAATTTGCCAAATTAGCTCACTAGAAAGGATACATATCCAATAAAAACCTCTTTATAATTGATTCTGGACAGGGCAAAGAAAGAGCTATTCTAGATGCCATACGAATTGGACACGATCTTGGGCATTGGGTCTTAATCTAAAATATTGAAGTCATGCCTTCCATCATCAATCAAATCGAAGGACTGATGGAAGAACTGTCCGTCATCCTGCCTCATCCTCAATTTAGACTGATTCTTACAACCACTCCAATAATTCCATAGTTTGGGATAAAGGCCAGTATTCTTGAAAACTCTAATAAAATATCAATGGATCCTCCTTCTCAGTTGAAGAATTTGATGACTCAGACTATGAGCCTGATTGAGGAAGATTATGAATCAAGTAACTCCCATACCAGAGGTTTGCTTGTTTCTCTTTGCTATCTGCACTCAGTGATGATTCTTAGAAAACAAAAAAATACTTGGATGACCAACTCTTTCATAAAGGATTTCGAAGATTCGAAAACCCTTATAATGAAAAACCTTGAGGACCATGAAATCTCAAGTAGCTTTTTCTAAGAATTTAAGTCGTACATTTTAAGCGAAGTGATGTACGGTGGCCATATCATTGAATCTGACGATGAGAGAAGTACATGTTCAGCAATTGTGAATAGAATTATGAAGAGCTGTGAGATCGATGATTTCAGATTGGAAAATCTTCTTGATGAAGAGAAATCCTTGAAGGTACCTCTGAATCTATCCTTTGCAGAAATCATTAAATTCATTGAAGAACAAATGACTGAGTCTCCTGCAGTCATCGGAATAACAAAGACTGCATAAGCAAAGTATTTAAGAGATAAGAATTTCAACTTAATTTATCAAATTAAGTCCTTCATTCAAAATTCAACCTAACAGAACCCAGCTGACTTGAAGAAGAAAATTGAAAGGCTCACCAAGCTTAGTCAGGAGAGATTTAACCTAGATGAAAAAAAATATCAATCTCCTTTATAAAGGTTCTTTATGAGAGAATGTGAAAAAATGGATGCTTTGATCAATGAAATCGAAAGATCATTAAATGAATTGGAACTTGCTTAAGATGGAAAGCAAGGATGGTCAAATCACCTGGAAGAACTATTAAAACAATTATCAACTAATCAGATTCCGCCATAATGGGAGAGAATTGGATTTACGAGCAAGAACCTCAATTCTTGGATAAGGGGTCTTGAGTTGAGGCTAGAACAACTCAAAAAATGGATTCAAGAACCAGAACAGGTTCCTAAACTGGTCTATGTTAACCTGCTATTTGACCCTCAAGCTTTCATGTCAAATTTCAAATTGCATGAAGCTAGATCCTTAAATAAAAACCTCACTTAGCTAGAAATTGAATCAGAAATTACTTCATTGACTCCTAGTCAAGTCAATGAAAGACCACAGAAAGGAGTTTACATTTATGGAATGAATCTGCATGGAGCTAATTGGAACCTCAAAGAAGGATTGATTGAAGATTCACCTGCATTCTTAAAGGGTCAATCATCTGTAGTTCATTTATTTGGGTGTGTGGGTCAACAGAAGGACATATTTACCTGTCCAGTCTATCGTACTCATTTAACTCATCTTCCTACTAGCCAAGGCTCTTTCAGAATCTAGAGTTGATTGTTTTTCATTACTTCGTTTGAAGTGGGTCTAGCTAAAGGATCAACTTGTAGCATCCTTCCTACTAGGATCCTGATCTCATCAGGAAGAAAATCAGGTATAACGTAAGTAGCTTTGTAAATCTTTCTGAACAGCTCTTTATCATTGCTGCCTATCAGATGAAAACCTGAAGTTACTTCTAAATGGCAATGCTCCACAAAACAATGCATATAGTAAGACTCCACACGCCCAGATGTCAGTTGGAGTTCCAAAATACTCCTACTTTAATACTATTTCAGGGGCCATGTAGGAAGGAGTCCCACAGAAATTTTTCAGTTTCCTATCATCTGGACAATAAACAGCAAATCCAAAATCAATGATTTTCACTCAGCCTGTCTCCTCAATCAAAATGTTTTCTAGCTTGAGATCCCTAAGTATTTCATAAGGTAAGTACCTATGAGAGATGCTTCTTTGATGGAGGTAATTCACTCCTTCCATTACCTACTTGAAAATAGGTCACGCTTCAGGGATGCTCAGCCTATGACCTGGTTTGTCTTTCAACATTTAGTAAAGGGAAATTCCATCTACTAGTTCCATCATCAAATACACCTGTGTCGTTATTAGGCACTGTTACATATTTAGGAGTATCAATGGATTCGTATAGGGTAGTGACATTCTTGTGCTCAAGTTTCGTCATAATGCGGATTTCTCTGAGGACACTATTCCTTCTGTTTGCTTCTTAAAGCTTTGCACGTTCATAGATTTTCACAGCCACTAGTTAGTTAGTTGCTTTGTGAACTGCTTCTCTGACTTAAGCATACGCTCCTGTCCCTAACTGGGTAGTGATGGTATATTCATCTATTGAGCTGCAACCCCTTGTGCTGAATTCTTGTCCTCTTGAAATAGAAACAGGTCTAGGGAGTTCGTACATTTGCTACTGCTAGATCATTTACATTTGCAATTAAGCTTGCTGTTTAGCAGCTTCATTCTAAATGTTAACTTGGGGGGCTTGCCTTGAGATCAAATAGTTTTTCTAAAATGGACTACTTGTCAGATGGAATTTCTATCAAATGAGAGCAGCCCTTACTTAGATCTTTTTGACTAGTTTGCGTTTGAGATTGAGGACTCACTGCTAATTGAATCAAATTATTGGATGGTGCAATGTTGGGAGGTAGCCCCATTATAACTGCATTGTTCATTGGCCTTCCAGATCCTTGTGCATTCTAGGTCTAGGCAAGAGCGTTGGGCTTGGCTAACTACTTGACTGAGGGGGAAAGAGGCAATCCATAACCAGGAGGAGGAGGGGAAGTTGAATCTGGGCTCGTTGCTCCACTGCAAGGCATTCCTGCACTAAATCGATTGTTTGACTATATTCTTGCTTAGGGATTTTGTGTCTCTTCTGAGTCTAGTCTAAGCCTTCTTTATTTTCCTGTAGTTTTTCCGCCTGGTGTTGAATTAGCGGTATGACTTTCTTTAATGACTCCTTAGGAGATGGTTTGCTATTCAGCTTTTTATTGGATTAGTTCTGAATAGGGATCTTACGGAGGAGGTAAGGACCTATCTTTCCTCTTTTTCATTGTCTTAACATTCTTCTATAGTGGATCATACCCAAGATAATTATTAGTCTTGGCTTGGAAAAACCCACCACCAGTTTACACTGTCGTTTTCTATTTGATTTGCTCGATACCTTTTAATTATCTATTTCCAGTTGCTTTCTCAGTTTAGGTTTATAGTTAAGGACTGGACAAATTCTTCAGCATTCTGATGTTGCTTATATTTACTCCCACTGTCTATGTTTTGCTGAATGTTTACTGTTCCTATTGATAAGCAGCACTTGGGTTAGAAGAATTCCTACTGGTTGTTTGTCTTTTAGAAGAGTATTGAGAGGAATTAACCATTGGCATAGACTTCTTAATTGAAGGGGTCTTTTTGAGATGGCTATTCCTAGAAGGTATTGAAACTGAATGAGCCCCCTCATCTGAGGATTATTGTTCTGGGGTGTGGGTGAATGTTTAGGAATCTAGAGTTCCATTGGCATCAGCCTCTTGGATTTAGTGAAGTTGGTGTCTCTAGAGGAGGATCATGTCCATATTGTTTTGAAAGATTTGTTGTTTTTCATTGAGCTGAAGCATCTCATTTTTTTGTCTTTCATCTCTCTTGTCCTTGTGTTCAACTCCCTCTTATATTTTTGATTCAATCATCTTATCAAGAGATTATTTGATTTTGGCTCTTTTCTTTGGGTTCATTCTTGTATACATCTGCCTTTACTTCACTTTCCCTTGCACCATGTAAAACTCAACGGCAGAAGTTTGGTTCTACCCAGGGGAAAGGGATTGAGCGTCTTTCTTCTCCTATTATTCTTTTGTCTTTTGCTTTTGTATTAGTAAAGTGCATCTGGATCCCCTATGTCACGTCTCTTGCAATCGTCAGGGTTGGTGATAATTTACTCATTGTAAATTTCTATGGTAAACATCATCAATTACCTGAGTTCATAGGTTTGGGTTGGTCTCCGCTTATGATATTTCCTAGTGACCCTAAATTTTGATTTTTGTACATTGTTGGGCCGATCCTGCTTGCATTTAGTTTGTTTGCCAGAACGAAATTCATCTATTGCTAATCAGTGATTACTCCACTAGCTAATACTCCTTGGATTTACTTCTTATCTTTGCTTTGCGACCCTTCTCTACTCTTTTCTCCCATATTCATATCTCTGGACACGTGAAGCACACCTGTCCCTCCTCCCATTCGCCCTGGCTCCCTATCCATTATCTATTTCAATGATGATTTTCTCACCCCCACTACTTTGCTTTAGATACCGCTTACAAGTATGCGATTGATGAAGTGAAGGTTGAGATTGATTGGGCTGGATTCGGAGTTGTTTCCTATCAGAACTTCGGTTGCCTTTTGAAATGTTCAACTGCAATTAATCTGCATTGAGCTCTTGAATTTGCTGGATCTGCAATGCCAATGGGGTAGCTTATTAAGTTAGCTGCAAGACAGGATTGGGTAAATTTTTGCTAGTCGTCATCTTTTCATCTTGACTTTTTCGTTTATGAGTGTTTGAAGTAGCTAGATGAAGTCATGGTACTTGTACTTACCTATGAATTTCCATGCAGAATTGATTTTTTATGTTAAAGCATTGTTCCTATCTGCACCAGAGTTAATGTTAGATACCCCGACCCCTTATATTCCTTTACTGTCACCTCCTGCTCTCCCAGTAGTTGATTAGGCCTCCTTCCGCTATGGGCTTCGTTAGGATTAAGAGAGTTAAGAGGGGAGTACATATGGGCTGAGGCTTGAATTCTGCGTGTGGTTCATATTAGAATTAACTGATTAGAAATCACATAAATTCATATTATATAAACCCAAAGACATGGAATCAAAACTCAGAACCTTTAAGAAGAACCTCTATATAATTTTTGGAGCATATGATGAGAATTAGGAACTAGAATATTTAAATATAATGCAAGTTCCTAATTAGAAATTCACATATTTGTGTGCAGCTGACTTTAAGGTGTGCTCATTTAAAGAAGATGTGTTTGTCTTCATCCTAAACAAGGAATCAAAATCATGAATCACTAGCACAAGGAAGAGGGAAGAGTTGCTTACAAATCTAGCGAAATATGGTGATTTTTCCACTAAGAGGTCTCTTGAGGTGTCATCGAAGCACCTATGGATCATTGAAAGAGTGCCTCCGAGTTCATATTCGATCTTGACATGATGACGATTTTTTCTTACTTTTTTGTGCCATTCTGGGGATTCTGAACATTGATCAAGTAGATCATAATATGCTTTTAATAGCTAGTCTGCTTCTACAAATAGGTCGTCAGCAGTGCTGCTAGGGGCCTAATAAATGAGAATTCCAGATAATCTAGTGGGCCTTACATATCGATAAACGGTAAGAGGGTTTCTTTCATTATTCTGAGCAAATTTCTGTAGGAGTAGTGTAGTATGAAGACCAATTTCGCTTGAGTATTCACACAGAGAAAACACTTTCTCATATACAGCGAATTCTTCTTTTGCTTGCTTAAGGTCGTTCAATAGTTCCTCACTGGCTCCCTTGCTAGCGAAGCCCCAGAACTTATTGAGCAAAAATCCGAGAATAGCTGGTCTCTGAAGTCAATAATTGAACGACATTCATTACATTATATCCACCATCGTTGTGCTCAATATCGTACACCTTCATTTGGGTGACATCTCTTTGAACCATTTCGTGTCTCAGTGAAACAGATCGAGTTGCAGCTTCTGAATCAAATGAGTATTTTAGGAAAAAATAAGAAGGATTGAGGATGTGGAAAGATTTGTCTTACGGAAGACATTCTCGATGAAGTAGGTCCTGAGCATTTGAATAGGGCTGAGCTTCTTCAAGAACTGGCTCCTCTAGAGGGAATTGAGAGTTGATCCCTTCAAAATGTTCATCTTGAAATTTATTAATTACAAGATTTAGACTCATTTATAGCCACCCTTACTTCCAACCAAAACACACCCCTTTACTCAATTCTTTTATTGACACTACATTGGAAAACTCAATATGATGGGAAGGGAATCAAAAGTTCAAAGATTAAAAAATCGATTGAATATTGTGAATTTGAGAAAGGGCATAATGAGGATTATAGGGATCATTGCATTTTCTCAACTGCATCTTTGACTTTGAGTCCGTCATCTAGTGCAGCTCTGTAGCATCTCTTGAAGCATTTGAATTCTGAGTTTGAGATTTGTTGGTTATCGAAGTTCTTCACGCATTCCTTGAAGCAGGAGCCAGTCACTGCTACAACTCCTTGGTCAATTTCAGCTCTCAGTAATTTTTCCATTAAAAGTATTACTAAGTCTACCGATTAGTTTTAATTTGAACTATGAAGAATATAAGCACTTCCATGCATACTAGAGTTCTCTACGATCGAGAAAAAGTCCGCGTAAGTCCCATCCTCCATTTAATGACTTAGGAGCATTCAACCCACCTGTAGAGACTGTCAAGCATTAAGTCAACTTTAGACAACCGACCTCCCAAACAGATTAAGCATTTGCAATCAAATACGAAAAAAGAGTTGCAATAACAAGGTTAGTCGGAAGAGTTACCAATAGAGAAATTCACTAGTATCTAGAAGGAAAACAGACTTTTGTTGAAGAAGATGCTCACCATTGATTCAAAACCTAATCATTGTTTGAGACCATC
>JAGYYR010000067.1:3221-13684 GCA_021439965.1 Uronychia setigera | reverse complement strand
CCAGATTAATCTCAATTCTTAATTCATTTGAGATTTCAATGAGTTTGTCTCTTTCTGTTTTCAATGACTTCAATTGGTTTTAATTCACTTTGAATCTGAGAATTACTAAGAAATTGCTTACTTAGCAGAAAGTGTGCTTAGAGCATCTTCTTTTCTGAGTAGTACTTCTCTGAGGTGCATTACCTCTGCAATTTTGTTAGACAGTTCTGATTCTTTGATAAGGAGCTGGCTCTTTGCTTCCTCTTTCCTGATAATCTCACTTTCTAATTCAATCCTAAGTCTTTGGTTATCTGCTTGATGCTTGAGGCTGTCCACTCTAAGTTAGTTTTATGGAGAAGGGAAGAAATTGATATCGCTTTCACTTGATAAAACTCTCCCATCATCATCTAGTTTTTCTTTTCCAGTATAAACCTTAATTCCTTCTATTTCTTTTCGTAGTTCTTCAATGAGATCTTTCAAATCAGCATTTTGATTTTCTAGTTCTAGCATGCGTATTTTTTTCTGTTCCAGTTCTTTCTTAATCTTTTGAGGATCATCTTCAATTATTGCTTTGTGCTTCCTGCTGCTATCACTTTCATTTTTCATGTCTTCTTCAGTACCATAACTTCCTAACTGGTTAGTTAATTATTAAGTAAATCATTCACAGTCATCTTTTTCCTTCCTTTGCTTACCTCTCCTGATTCTTGGTTTCTTTTCTTCTAAGACTCCCTCTGTGATGAAACATTATCCTCATTTCCTTTATTTTTCCCTTGATCTAATTCAGAAGACATCTTTTATGACATTTTGTGTTGAATAGCACATGAAAGAAAGTTTTTCTTATTCGATGGAGTGAGCATTTTTTCACCTTCCTGATCTCTAGATAAATTGCTAAGTTCATTGTTATTTGAGATGGATTAGGTTGTAGCTCCAAACTATTTCGTCTCCAGATTTCGCTTGTTTCTCTGCACTGTCTTCTAATTAATAATGTGATTGTTTTTTTTGGAGACCTTTTGGAAGTTCTGCTAAAATGCGCTTAAGCGCTTCCTCACAATTGGTTAAGGTGGTTGGACAGTGAAAGGTTGACATTTTTAAAGTTCTTGGGTAGATTCGTTCTATGCTACTAACTTAATTTTTGCTGAGGAGACTCCATAGAGAGTGGTAGTGGCATTTAAACCTTCTTTGAGTTTTGAAGTTCTCTATGGGTTGGGAGTTCCTCTACTGTTAGCTTGGATTACTAGTCCACCTTCTCCCTCATTCTTGCTTTAATAAAGAGACTGAAGCTTTTCATGTTTCTTTTCCTCATCCACAGAATCCACTCTCTTCTCATAAGCTATTTTCCTATTGAATGAGGTTTTCTACAGAGTTCGCTCCTTTAAGTTCTGGTTGCAATACTAAGTATAAATCTAATTGATTTCATTTTTACCAGAAAGGTTTTTTTAGATGCTCACAGACCTAGGAGCTACCTCATTAGATTGATCTTGACTCATCATTTAATTGAGTTGGTTTTAAGAAGACTAGTTGAGTCCATGATGATGATTATGATGTCTTCAGTTTTAATTTACTTTTTATATCCTTGGGAGAAGAGAGTTTGTTTGAGGAGTGCTCAGTTTCTTTTCAATTTTTCCACCACTCAATTACATTGGAACATCCTTCTATATTTCATAGTTATCTTTGAAAGTATCGATGAATAGAATTTTCTTTTGAATTTGAGCAGATTAACATATTTCTGACTTCGTGGATAGGGGATGCAGAATTTGATCTTTTAATGATTTTGGAATGGGACTTTGTTCTTATCTTTCATTGATCTTCTAGGTTTAGTTCTAATATTTGTAGGACTTAATTCCAATCTTTATGGAGTTTGAGGAGCGCTCGGTTGCTCTGTGAAAAGTATGGCTCATGGAGAACTTATTGTAGAATTCATTGAGCATTTGTTTGTTGAGTTCTGGTCTTCTGAGAGAGCTTTGGTCAATGTATGACCCTGATGTAACTTAATTTGCAATCCTTCCATTAACTCCAGCTGTTGTTGTTGCATTTTAGTCAAATTCTTCTTGCATTGAGTCTTGCGTTGTCAGTTGATTTCCTTTATAGGCAATTGTCTATTGTCCATTGCTTGTAAATTGTCTTTCTTGTGTACTTTTTTGAATGATTTGTGCCCTCCTTTACTTTTAATTGAGCTTGTTACTAGAATTCTGCTCTTACTAGATCGAAGTGGTAAGGTGAGGGTTGGTGTTCATAGGGTCTAGAGGATAATCTGTACTTTTGAAATCACCCCCTACTATGAAATCTTCTTGATACATACCTCTTGTTGATTTTTCTTTATGCTTTCCTTAGATTGACCCAAATTAGAAATGCTAGAATTATTTGGAGTCTGGTTCAAAAACTTCATCTTAGAATCAGTTAGTTTAAAAATGTTTTTAGCATTGGAAGTTCTCCTCAATATCTTCTTGAGTATGCACTCCTATATTTTCTTGAAACAACCCTTTTCCATTCCTAGAACTCATTTGGTGATTAGGAGGTGGACTATGAGGAGGATGCGGGGAGAGCCCAAATTTTGTACTTCACCTTGGTTTTGAATTAGGAGATTCCTTCTAACCAGCATTCTAATAGAAAGGACTAACCCTTGAGGAGTCCTTCTTTTCTTCTCCATAGTTAAATCCGGAAGTGTAATCTTAGGTTTGATTTGCTAATCCCCTATCAATCTAGGGATCAATGATATTTCTTCAGCCAGCATTTGTTTTTGGTATTCAAAGGGGAGTGTTTCGGTGTGATTCAAACACAATTTAAGTTTTGATGTTTTTTTGATCCCCTATAAGTTTTGGATAAGGATGGGATGTTTGGAATCCTTTGAGAATATTACTTTTCTTATTGAAGACTCAGTCTTTCATAGCTTTGAACTCACTTTTGATGATATTTGTCCAAGATTCAACATATTTTTTGTTTTCAATCTTCTCTCTGTTCTTGATGTACAGATCCATGTTCTGCTTGTCTAAAGGAGAATTCAGAGGAAGCATGCTCTAAAATTTTTCAAATAGGTTGATGATGAAAGGTCTTTTACTTTTATTTTTCTCAAGTAAAGAAAAGATAAGATCACTGAGCTAAGTAGAATAATGTCTATAAATTATGTTTTCTCTTACCCTTGCAAAATCTTGGGTTTTTTGTAGAGGATATTTTGAATGAGTGAAGCTTAGTTCTCCCCTGAAAAAGGAGGTTCCAAATTTGCTAATTAATAAAGAATGCATCCCAATGCCCACATGTCAACTCTATGGTCATAAGACTCTTGTTTAATGACTTCTGGGGAT
Source organism: Uronychia setigera (assembly GCA_021439965.1). Lineage (NCBI taxonomy): Eukaryota > Ciliophora > Spirotrichea > Euplotida > Uronychiidae > Uronychia > Uronychia setigera. The sequence goes on along the minus strand of JAGYYR010000067.1, from coordinate 10,406 downwards.
AAATAAAGGGGAGTTCCTACTATCTTCCCTTTCAAAAATTTAACATTGCTTAGAATCCTGGATTCACTCAAATCAGCTATTTTAAGTCATCCTTCTTAAATCAGCACATTTGCTGGTTTTAAATCTCAATGAATGGTATAATATGCATGCTTGTCATTATTAATTTTGAAGGTCGTTATTCTTCACTTGCTCCCAAATCCCCATCCTCTTGTAACCTACTTTCTTCAATTTGGTTCCAAATCTGGACAACATAAGATTGATATAGATGTCGTGTTTCCAATGTCCGTAGCTGTTTCTCTGGTGACCCAGATCTCTTAAGACAGCTTTCACATGTTGGTCTACTTCCACATTGAAAGGGGTTTTATTCCCAGATAACATGGCTGTTTCAGTGGGTCCTGGTTTGACTGCAATAACATCGATTTTGTGGGAATATTCTTTGGAAAGAATATTTGAGAGAGCAACATTGTAAGCCTTTGTGGCTCCGTACATATTAAGTGTTGGATGCTTGATTTCAGCACCAACTGATGATAGATCAATTAGAGCTGATTTGATTCCCTTTCCTTCACAACGATCTAATAATCCTGGTAGCAATAATCGGGTCAGGAATGATTGTGCACAAACATTCACTTGTATGTGTCTGGTAATATCTTCGTAAGGAAGTTGATGGTAGAAACTTCTAGCAAGGACTCCCACATTATTGACAAGGACTGATATGTCTCCTAACTCTTTAAGTGATTTTTCAAGTGGTCTATAAGCTTCTTCTGAGTACCACTACCCGAAATTAAAAGATATTGATTCGACTTTAATGTCCGAGTTTACACTTCTAATCTCCTTCACTGCTGCATTACCCAAAATTAATGAAAGTGGAGAATTAAGGATAAAAATTGGTATTTATTGAATAAAAACTAATTAAATCTTCTCGTTATCAGAACATTCTTAAATAACTCCTCATAGTCCCTTTCAACATAAATTGAACTTTCTGCCTCTATTGACCTTTACGCAATTATTATCTTTTTATCTGTTAAACCTTCTATTTCAAAATTAATTATCATCCCTATTACCTTTATGCTCTTTCCTAAATCGATAGATTATCCACCATCCAAGTAATTTAATGCACCCATTAGAATAAAGTAAAAAATTATTTTTCACTCTGAAAATTTAATTTACACTTCACATTCTTCATTGGGACGACTAAATCACCCATTGGTATCTTGCCAATAATCCTCTCACTCAAAGATCCCTCTTTTCTTTGAATATCGCCTACTATCTGTCTACTATTAATTCCCAACCTTTCCTCATATCCCTTTCTTTAACAAATCAAAATCTAACCTTCTAAAAAAAACTCCCAAAAATAAGAAGAGGCACTTCTTTCAGATTTGAAAATGGCTAGTTTAGAGACTTATAACACAAAGAGTGAGGAATTGAGAGAAGCTTGAAAATCAAGAGGAGGATGAGTGGGGAGACATTGTTGTGAATTATTAGTGTGGATTAAGAAGATATTGAGAAGAAAATATTAGAATGGATGAGAGAACATGATGAAAAATGAATTAGTCTTTATAAAGAAGTGAATAAATAGGAAAATAAAATTGATAAAAAATGTTATCCTTTTTATAGGAGGTGCAATCGATAACTAACAACATGTGTAATCTATTAAAGTAGGTTAGCGGAATGGCACCTAAAGGGAATGAGGGTAAAAACAATGAGTTTTATTAATCAAGGATTGAAACTGCTAAATTAAGATAATAAATTTAATTAAGGGATTTGGATGAAATAAGGTAGAATACTACTGAGATAACTGATGACTACGGCAATAAAAGAATCAACTATAAATATATGTATAAGTTTTTAATTGAATTATCAGTGCTATTGATATTTGGATAGTTGTAATTGATGAGTTAATAAGTTAATCGAAATACTTTCAAACGATCATTCGTTTTGGGGTAAGTTTTTCTTGACTCCTAGAAACTACACAGACATTAAAGCCCATTTTTGCAAATTCTTTAGCATAACCTAGTCCAATGCCTTCAGAACCTCCAGTAACAACTGCCCAACCTCCCCCATATCTCTTGTATAGGTCCTTCCTCTGTCTGATGATGTGTCTCCAGAAAAATTGCATTGGGCCACAGAACTTAGTTGCAACTGTAAATGCTCCAACCCCCATAAGCATATACTTGGCTTTTGAGTTGATGTCTGCCTTCAGGAATTGCTTCCAATAGTCAGCAACTCTGTCTCTTAAATCAAGAAATTGGTCCATTAATTATATGGATGGTATGATGAGAGTGCATATGTAAGATGCCTAATGAGAGCTCATGAACAAATTTCCACATGTCCTTTTCTGAGAAATACACTAATTTTTTTTAAAGGGATAGGTTATACCTCCCTTTCATCTTTTGATTCTATATAAGTTGACCTAGATCGCCTTTGTCAGCAATATCCATTACACAGAAAAATGTATGATATGAAGTTTCTCCCCTTGGATGAAGCTGGAATGGTACTTGATGATTGAGGGATGTTCCATGCAGCTAAGCAATTAAGCCTATAATAAGATGAGTAATAGTACCTCTTTAAGGACAGACTTATGATTGTCATTTCCTTTTTTAATAGCAATCTCCTTCATTGCCTCAATCGAACCAGAAGCTATGTTCTTCACTCAGTAGACTTTTCCTTTGCTTCCACTCCCTAAGCATTCAAGGATTTCCCAATTTAATAAGGGAGAAGCAGAAGTTACTCAGTCTCCTTGCAGATATTCTAATTTATCCTACTCTCTCTTCACCTGTTATTATGCGTTCTTTGATTCCTAGGACAAATTTAAATGCTTTTTTTCATTGAAAAGAACATCTTGTCTGAAGTCGTCTTCACTAACTGAGTTGCTTATGAGAGACTTGTTTGAAAGGGATTTATATTCATCATATGTTTTACTACTTCTTGAAGAATTCAAGAAATTTAGGTTTCCTTCAAAATCCACACTTGAAGGTCGAAATTAGGGGATAATATTTCACTATCCGATTCTTTAAGGGGCAGAAATAAGGTCAGAGTATTGGTCTTTGAGGTTGTCCTCATCTGCCTATATTATCCTCTTTCCATTCATCTTAACTTCTAGATTATCATATTAACATCATAATTTGAATTTAAATGGAGCAATAGAACTACGCTTAAACCACTTTCTTAGGCAAACACAACACTTAAGAGTTTGATCGAGCACTTTTTAAACAGAATTAACACGATGGAGTCAGAACTCAAATTATAGGAAGTGGCCAATAAACCACCGACTATACTAGTGTCCTAGGGAAGTACAATGACATGATGAAGTAAAAGGAAGGAGAATGGAGGGAAATCATCATGCTTAAAATGAAAAAGCTGGAATGTGCAATCAAAGAAAAAGATGAGACCATCTAAGCCCTTTCTGACTCTCTTAAATCTACTGAAAGTGAAAGAATTAAAAATGAAGAATATGTTTCCCAAGCTCAATATAAATTGGAGGACTATGAAGACAAGTTTCTTCAGCTGAAGTCTCTCTTCGACAAAAGAGAGCAGAACTCAAGGGAAATCAATTCCCAATATACTGAATAGGTCACTTAGCTTGAATCTTAAATTAGTCAATCAAAGAATAATGAAAAATCCCTCAAGGAGTAGTGTGAGTATATGAGAGAGCAGTTAAAGTCTTTCCAATGGGGAAACGATTAGAGAGAATGAGAATTCGATGAAGAAAGGGATACTTTAATGAATAGACTAAAAACTGTTCAAATAGAGAAAGAAGAATAAGAAAATATAATTCGTTAAAAACTTGTTTAGGAATTCACAGAAGTGGCACAGAGAAAGGACAGAGACTCAGATGAACTAAGAAGACAGATACGTGATCTTAAGGATGCAGCATCAGAGGAACACATTCGGTTTGGAATTGAAAGGAATGAACTCCGATCAGAAGTTGAATAACTCAAAACAGAACTGACCAAAACAAACGCAGATCATGATCATCTCAGAACAAAAGAACATACTTCAGATGTGGAGTCAAGAAAACAAATCAGTGAACTAACTCAAAGACTTCAAGTCATAGAATAGGAGAGAGATTTTAAACAACAGAGTCATGAGAGATTGGTGACAGAACTACAAAGGAAGCTAGAAGATGCCTCTATTGAAAACCACAAAATCAAGTTAGAATTTGAACAAACCAAAGAAACTAACTCTTATAATCTCAAAAGCACCGAAGATAAGTCAAGTAGACTATTGCAATAGAGAGAATCGGAATTTGAAATGCAGAAAGAACGGCTTATGGACAAACTAAAAGAAAGAGAAAGAGAACTTGCCAAACTGTAAGCAAGAGAGGACTCTAACAATGACAAAATCTATGAACTAGAAAGGAAATTAGTTACAGATTCGATAGAAAATGAAGAAAGGAACAAAGGAAAACAGAACTAACAAGATAAGATTATCAAGGATCTTAAATCTTCCCTCCTCACCAAAAACACTGAAATCTTATAATTAAAAGAACTAGTAAGATGAGGATTAATCATAGTGTGATTCTCTTGAACTGAGGCTCCAATCGAAAGGATCAGAAGTAAAATCAGCAAGGAACGAGGCCAACTTATTTGAAGGAAGGATCACCGAACTAGAGCAAGAAAATCTCCATCTTCGCTCATAGAAGTCAAGAGAGGTTCAAAAAGTGGAAGAACAATTGGAATAGAAATACAAACATGACTATATTGAGCAAAAGAAAGAAGTTGTCAGACTGCAGAGAAAGGTGGATTAACTAGAAGTAAAGAATGATGACTTGTAAACAGAACTCAAACAAACACTTAAACTAAGGTACGAATTAGTCTCATTAAAAGGGGAGATGAGAAATTCAATTAGAAAACTCACATGAAGATACCATTCCTTAATGAAACATACTCAAGAAAACAGGAAGAAATCATCTTAGGAAGTTATGTTAAGAGTTTTTAATCGCATTCAGATTGCTTCCGAGAATTATCTGCTCGTTCTGATTCTAAGTTGAAGGACTCTTCTTCAGACTCTTTTACCGCCTTATTTTGTTGTTCTTCCAATCTTTTCTGCTAAGCGTATTTTTCATATTTTTCCATTCCAGTAAGTTCTCTTTCTTCTTCCTCTGAACTTCCATCAAAATCAATCACTTTCTTTTCTTTCTTTTCAGGTATAATTTAAGGTTGAACTATATTATCAGGAACTTTAGAAAATGTCTATTGAGTTACATTGCTTGATTAGAGTGCATGCTAATTTGACTTCTGAATCTTTTTCTTCTTTTGTTTTTGCCTTGCTTGCATTATCTATTGAATCATGATGTCATCTTCATGATTAATGAGAAATTGGTCTCGATCACCATCTGGCTCAGCAATGAGCTTGGCTTGGTCCACTTCTCTTAACTTCTTTGGGGTTTTACCAAAAGGCACAACTGTCTTAAGCCAAATCACTTACTCTATGGAAGAGTCACAAATTTCATATCATGGTTAGGATTGTAAACAGCATCATTAATAGCCTCCTCATTGTAAAGGGATTTAAAGTTTCTCTTGCTGTATTTCCCAATATCAATCTTACTTGAAATTCTATTGATAAATGGTATTGCTTACTTTCAGTGTTTTGAATTAGTTTCTGGAGCTGCATTAAATGGTTTGAATCGGTTATCATTTGGAGCAACCACTCCTTCCAGAAAATCTTTTCTTTTTACTTGCCTATGGAATTGAATCATCCCCACTTTTCCATAGCCTCCACCATTTTTCCTGGAATTGTATCCAAATTACCAGGTTGCTAATCCTTCATCTAGCACTTTTCTAGGAGATAATAACTGAGGATGCTTTTCTAGAGACTCTGATCCTCTCCTTTACTCCAAATCAAATTTTTGAAGATCAACTGTGGTCTTACATCTTTGCCGCTTGCAGTTTACTTCATCAATTTCATTTTTCTTAGCGACAGGAGGTTTTGACTTCAAAAAAGAGGGTTCATTGGTAGGTGAGTACTGTGTTAACCGTCCAGCATCTCTTGGCTTATCCTCTTTAAATTGTACATATCTCTAAGTGATTGGTCCAAAATAAGTATTTCTATCAACAGGTTCCTTATTAATTTCAAAATTGGGGGAGTAAATCCCAACTGGTGGACTACATTTCCTCCTTTCCTAGAAATTAATAACAGCATATTTACCATTGATTTTTCTCTTTTGTCTCTAGAAATTGTCCCAAACATAGCATTTTTAGGGGGAGTAGGAAACCTTACTTTTTTCTTGCCTTTTTTCTTCTCTTCTTAATTCCCTTGTCCTTCTTTTTTGGGCTTTTCATCAATAATAGGTGTCTTCCCTTTGAATTGATTAAACAGGAAAGTATTTATGGTTGGATCAACCTTTGATTCCTCACTGAAGTATAACTTTCTTTACTGAGTCTGTGGCATTAATACCTCTTGTTTCGATTCAATACCTTGGCCATCCTCACAATCATCCATTTTAGATTGTCGATTCTTTCTGCATTTGATAAATATAATATTTGATTTGTTTAAGAGCCTCTTCTGACACAAATCCTTCATCCTCTTCAGGCTTCACTTTTTTGTGCTTTTTGGGTCTATGAGTCATAGCTCCAATCTCTTTCATAATGTACCTCTGAAGGGTCTTCATAGATCAAGCTGTCTTTGACTTTACTTTTTCAATAGGATTTTCATCTTCCTCTAGCTCAATGAGTATGAACTTTACCGAAAATAGCTTTGGACATTTTATAAACTACTGAGATTTTCAACGATAGATAAATTTAAATTATGAATTAAGGCTAGTCAAAAAGTGTTTAAGAGTCTCAGAAGGAAATAGTGAGAAGTGCAGCTACCTCCAACTACCTTTTCAATAAAACCTTAGCCAATTATGTTTCAAGGGCTCCGATGAGGCAACTTGCTTTAAAAATTCCTAACCCTAAGAGTCCTGGGCAAGTAAGTACAGGGGGTATCTCAGGGATCTCAACCACTCAGAATAAGAGTACATTTATCTCCTCACCAAATGTCAAATTAAATCCTGCCTCAATCTGAAGTTAGACGACTACTCTTGGGGGGATAGTGAGTAGTCAAAGGAGCTAAAGAAGGGTCAAATGCATTAATGGAACTTTTTTTACTAATACTAACAGCCTCCTTAATTCTGCAATCAAGAGTCCATCATCTGATGTAAAAACACCAACTGCAGAGCTCAACGAAAATGATAGGAAAATC
>JAGYYR010000066.1:0-13756 GCA_021439965.1 Uronychia setigera | reverse complement strand
ATTGCTAAGTCACAGAAATAGCTGATAAGTAGAAAGTATTCAGGAAGCAGTGTGCATTGAATATCAACGCAATAAACTCCTTGAAAGTTATCTAATTGAAGAATTTAGAGAGCTATTAGTCATGATAGAGATAAGTACTAACTAAATAGAGGAAGATGAGGAATATCCTTGGCATATAAATGAATATGGTGTTCAATCATGAAAGACTCTTCAAGAATTTATAGGAGAGTGCTGATATCATTAAGAAGGTGAAGATAGATGTCCCTAAAAGAGAGACTAGCATCAATTCATCCATTAATTACCTAAAACCTCAGAATGTGTCAACCATCTCATGCCATAGGAATTAATTTATTGAGCATATGATATATAATTTGGTATGCTATTTTAATAGTATGTCAAATGCGTTTTTTAATTTTTCTATAGTCTCTTAATTTAAATATAAATTTTAAGAGTACAGCTGTTTTATCTCTATAGAAGTTCTGTTAATTAGCTCATTAAGAAAATTGTTTTAATATAAATATCATATGATTGCTCTTAAAGTCTAATTACTCTCTGCATAAATTATTAAAGTAAAAAAGAATTAAAAAGCATATAGGGAGATCTTTAAAATATTTAATTAAATATTCCAATTATACTTATCTGTGAGATCATAAAATTATAAATTCAATTTTGAGACTTAGGGTCATCTCTTACCTAATCTTAAATTATATAATGCATTTCTTCATAAATTGAGTAGAGATTTGGGATAATTGAATGATGAAGTTAAATGATGAAATTAAGTTGTCACTCTGTCTCGAAGGCTATACTGTGCAATCCTGTAAATTCAATTTCAAAGAGGTGGAGCTCTACTTCTAAGAACCCTCTCTCAGTGCTCATTGGTGGAGCGAATTGGCCAGATTCTGAATCTACTTTAGCTCTTTTATAAGTCACTGCTTTCTGATTGTAGAACCTAATTTTACCAATTTGATGGAACACTCCTGGGAGTTCATTGTCACTAATCAGACTTTTAACAACGTTCACTGTTAGAGTATTTTTAGAAAATGTGAATTCAATGTGTTTATAGTTGTTTTTCCAGTCTGGATTCTTCCCATCATCAAGAATTAATTCTCCAGATGCTTCAAGATTCTAATCAAGAAGAATGTAAAGATCCGTTCTGAGGGAGTTCAGATCCTCTGTGGAACCAACAGAATCTATTTCTTATGTTGGAATTATTTGTCCATCTCTCATATATACGTTCACAGTCTTCTTGTCAGTGACAAGGGTCCTCATCATTCCAGTTGAAGTAAAACAAATTTCTCTCTGAGCTGATAATGAGCACCATGTTCCTGCTGGGAAGTAGAAATCATCAGTCATAGAGGTGAGGTTCATTGTTGGGGAAAGTTTTAAAGCAGGTCCAAGCATGATGTTCTTGTCAGTGTCTTGCGTATAACTGTTCAGGTCAGATGGGAAATCAAACATCATTGGTTTAAAGAACATTCCTCCCTTGAAGTTAATTGGTAAGTTACCTCTAGAGAAATTTTAAAGAATTGGGTGTAATAGTAGGTAAGTAGGTGGTATCGCAGTTTAATAGAGGAAGTCATCAAATTTAAGGCATCTTTGGAAAAGCTCCAAGGGAATTGATCTGTCTAGCCAAGAGAATTATGGTTCCTTGCGAAAGGATAGAACACTCCAAGGTTTGTCCAGTGAACACAGAGGTCTTCTGATGAATTTCCTAAGAATCCGCAGATATCAGATCCTGTTAATGGGACTCCAAATACCTTAATAATTAAAATTTTTTCTTACATTGAAATTTTGAATTCCAGCAACCGAGTTCTTCATATATTCTACGAGAGAGAAATTATCTCCAAGCCAATGATGAGAGTATTTTCCAACTCCAGCGAACTGACTTCTAGTTAGCACAAAAGGTCTAGTTTAATTGAAGTAGGCATGAGTAGCTTTGCTTTCTAGATAACCGAACATAGAATGGAGATTGAGAGAATTTCCTTCAGGATAATCTTGGAATGCATCCAAAGCTAAAATTATATTTGTTTCTATTACCTAATAATTGCTCTTCAAGGTCTCTTACTCCTGGTATATAGAAATATTTGTCTTGAATTGAATTGCCAGATTGATCTTGGGCTTGGACGCAAGGTCCATCACAAACACTTGTAGCTTCATTCATATCAATCCAAATCCCATCAAAAGGAAAGATGTTTTGAAACTCTTTCAACTGATTTACCCAATACTCTGTTGAATTAGCTTGAAGATAGTCAACAAAATAAGCATTTCCAGGCCACACTCTACCAAGGAGAGGTTCTGCTTCCCCAGTCTCTCTGTTTTTTATTTTTATAAAGACATCTTTGGCTAAGCCTTCAGTTAAAGCTGGGTAATCATTGTGAACAGCAATTCCACAATCAATAATAGGTACAATCCTCTTTCCTCTACTGTGAACTTTCTAACCGATCATATCTTTAAGTTTGGCAAAATTAACTGGATCAATTGTGAAATCCTCAAACTCTTTCATATAGTCAATGTCTGCCCAAATCACATCCAAAGGAATATTGTAAGTGGAATAGTACTTATCCAATACATCAGTCATCTCTTCTGTATCCTTGAATCCATATTTACTCTAATGCCACCCAAATGCCCATTTTGGAGGTAGTGAAGGTAGTCCTACAAGGTTTTGATATCTTTTAACAGTGTCAATATGAGATTCACCAAACATGATATAAAGATCAATGATTCCACCAGTTGTAACTTCTATGACGCTTAATCCTTCCAGACCTTCTCCTGTACTTTCTTTTCTCAGGAAGAAATCTTGAGGATTGGAGTTTAGGTTGAATGCCCCAATAGAAGAGACTGTGTCTTTGCCTTGAACAAAATATACAGGATGAGCTCCATAGTTGTACTTTCCAGGAGGAGTACCATCATCAACTGGTGTTCTATCACCATTTGCCCAAATTGAATAGACTTTTGACTTGGAGGTGTCTTCATCAACAGGTAGATAAAAATGACCAGTCCTTTCTCCTATTCCAAATAACTTATCAGTCGAATCGAGTGAAGCACCAAATTATATATAGGTTTCATCGAAAATAAACTTCTTTCCTTTAGTTGAATAATAAGCCTTTTTAGGGTTTTTCTTGTCATGCACTGTGAAAGAAAAATCATTCTTATCGTAGCTAAAGTAGTCTGAGATTGAGAGGCTTGCATCGGGTTTCACCTATTCAGGAATTACATCAGGAACTTCAAAATAACTTCGGTTTGCTGGAACTATCTTAACATTAATCATATGTTCATTCACAATCTATGCTTTGAAATTGAGCAAGTGAGCTGAACTGTAAGAAGTAGTTGGTTGGAGTGTCATTGTTATGACTGAAGGATCAGCTTGGACATCAAAGCCTCTGTAAACATTAGAGCAATAATTGAGAGTATCATCTGAAGAAATTCCATAGTGTATGGTGGAAATGTCTTCAATTTCTGTTTCCTCCTAAAAATTGAGATTGAGTGCATCAGCAGTGTAGTTAAAGTAGATATTCATCTTTATTGGGGTGTCTAGATCATGTCGACTGAAGAAACAAGCATAGTCTACATTGTGAAGAGATTTTGCATTCAAAATTCTAACATTGTCTATGACTTCTTGCTGACTCATCCTATTTTCTTTGGTTGTAAAGGATCCATCTCTAAGTTGAACTGAAATCTTCTTGTTGACATGCCTAATATTGAAAAATTAGAAATTCTTCTTTTCAATGTTACTGAGAGTGCTTCCATCATCAAGGTAAACTTCCCCTTTTGCCTCTCCTTTAGCATTGGGGAGGATTTTTAAGCCAATAGGTGTATTCATTAGATCAGTTGTGGTTAGAGCAAACCATGCTACTTGGAATGGAATTATTGAACCAGATCTGATATGAATGTTGGGAGGATAATAATCATTATTCATTTCAACCACTTGTCCTTTGTTTTCATTTCCCAAGAACACGAAGTCATTAAAGGCATTTACCCTATGGCTTATTAATTCCACACTTACCAGGCTCCTTCAGGAAAATAGGCTTTGAAAGTTTTGATTTGGGGGTAGATAACAGGAGTAAATTTCAGTGTTGAACCAATCATGAAGGAGGAACCATAATCATTTTGTGTATTTTAATCTAATGGAAATTCGTAAATAAGAGGTCGAACCACAGTCCCACCCTAAAACAGTAACTAGAGAGCTTACCTTTTGAGAAACTTTATAGAATTCAATGTCAGAACTGATAAGGAGTTAATTGGAATCTTAAATGAATTATAATTAATCACAAGAACTTGATGGAATCTTAAACATCGCCCCTCAAGGAAGGAATCATTCGGTAAGATACAGACAGCGAATGAAAGCGATCAATTGAAGCAGAAGAAAATAGCAGTGATAGTAGAGCCACGAAAAGAGAAAGTGGAAGATCTGGAAGTATGATTAAAATGATTGCTTTGTTCACTATTGTGGGTCTCATTGGATCAGCATGCTACTACTCAAACCAACCAGAGCCTCCCATTAATTGCACAACACCTAATATCAATCTAGGGCAATAAATAACTTCAGATGACTCCATTGAAGCTCTAAATGCATACATTCTTGATAAAGAGACAACATCTGGTTATAACACAGAGTCAGGAAGTATAGCTAGATTATCTGATGCTTAAATTGAAAAAATTCAAGAAAGCCTTCGAGCCAAAGGAATCAATGAAATTACTCCAGGAAAGTGGCTTTCTAACTTAAATTACAAAATCACAGGAGTTGACTTTGAAACAGTCAGAGTACAGATTAAGGATTAGTCTAGCACAAGGTATACTGTTCCTGAGCAGACTTTATTCCCACCTCAACCTGAAAACCCATTCACTCCATTCATGGCTGACACTGGTTTTTACATGAAGAAAACTGCTGGAACTCCTTTCTAGTTTGGTTTCACTGATAATGTTACAGGACAGAAGAAATTATCAACTGATGGAAGATCCTTTTTGTTCTTAGAAAACTACATAAAGCTTGGCTTTAATCTTCCCACGACCAGAATATTTGGGCTTGGAGAAAAAATGGGAGAATTTGAGCTTCAAACAGGAAATTACACAGTTTTTGCAAGAGATTAAATTGGATCAGCTCCACTACTTAACAACGCTAGTAAAACTGGAAAGGAGTCTTATGGCCATCATCCATTCATTATGGCTCATCTTCCAGACAATACTTTCTTAGGAATGTTCTTCGTCAACTCAAATGCTTAACAAATTGAAGTAAAAAAATCTGGCTCCACTTCCATCGTGAATTTTATAACCACAGGAGGAATTCTTGATGTAGTTTTTTTCTCACATTGGAAAGCAGAAAAAGTGATTTAGAAATATCACACAATGATTGGACTTCCTCAAATGCCTCCATTCTGGGCCCTCGGCTTCCATCTTTTGTCAGAAGGATTCAACTCAACCACTGCAATGAATGATTTTATGAGTGATGTTAGAAAAAATGGAATAGCAGTAGAAAGTATAGCTCCAAGCCATGGATTTTCACAGAGTGACATGAGTTTCAAATCTTCATCTAATTTCAACAACATTAAAGACACAATTTCTCAAATACATGCAGCAAACATGAAATTTATTATGCCTCTTAGTACTGGAATGATCACCAACCCAAATGATTATGATTACCAAACTGCAAGTGCTCTTGGATACTTCATTAAAGATTATTAAAATTCAGATGACTTTGTTGGGAAGATTGGATAAAATGATGTTTCTTACTTCGACTGGTGCAATAAAGATTCTATTGACTTTTACTTAGGAGAAGTAAAAAAGCTTATAAGCACTGTTGGAAGCATAGATGGACTCTATACATACGGAAATACTCCAAGAAACGAATAATGGGATTCTGAATTAGGTCATAAGGACAGGTATGACAGCTTAGAATTTATACCTGGGGCAGAATACTCTGGAACTCTTAAAAACTTCACACTCCATATGGATGCTAAGCATTTTGGAGATAAGAATGGTCTCTGTCAATCAGATTAAGGTCTTGACCATTTTGATCTCCATACACTTTATGGAGCCTTACAGAGTCAATCTTTGTTCAAAAATTTTACTCAGAAAGAAGACAAAAGACCTTTCATATTCACTGAAAGTAGTTTCCCAGGGACAGGACAATATGCATCACACTCCAATCTTTGGTTAGAAGATAGTTGGGATTACCTTCGAGATTCCATCTCTGAAGTACTGAATTTCAACATGTTTGGGATGCCCTTGGCCGGAACAGGAATTTGTGGATATAATGATGTCACTAATAATGACGAGAGATGTGCAAGATGGTTGTATATGGGTTCATTCCTACCTTTCTTTTCTGCTCACCTTCCATTGAACTCAAATTTTCTCCAATACGAATACTTTAGGAATAATCTTAAGACAACAATTGAGTAGAGATACCCCTTCCTACTTGTCTTTTACACTGAATTCTATAAAGTTTCTCAAAAGGTAAGCTCTCTAGTTACTGTGTTAGGGTGGGACTGTGGTTCGACCTCTTATTTACGAATTTCCATTAGATAAAAATACACAAAATGATTATGGTTCCTCCTTCATGATTGGTTCAACACTGAAATTTACTCCTGTTATCTACCCCAAAACCCCAAAACCCCAAAACCCCAAAACCCCAAAACCCCTAATTATGGGTTCGGCAAGACTTTCAATGGTTATAATGCTAAATTAATAGTCATTATCAGAGTCTGAGAATTGTTGAACTAGCTCTCCCCCATCTTTTCTTTTCACTCCTACTACTTTCAACAATTCATCTAGAATAAACTCCATTTTTGTAGCAAGCGGATCAGACTTCCTGATTGGATCTGATTTGAATTTGAATTCTGCTATCCTCCCAATGAATTCAAGCATTTCTACAAAAGCCATTTTTCCATATTGATCTAATAGGTTAAATAGGATTTACTTAATGACCCCTGTTCATTGAGGACTGTCATTTTTGAGAGACCATAACAATATATAACTTCCTTTTCCAACAGTCCAATGCTTGTGTCTTTCATAACAGTGTTGACGATATCTGCTTTGGACATGAAGCGTTTCTATGGTTCAAAGAAACCCTCATATAGCTTTTTCAGTCCAGGCAAATTCACTTCAAGTAGATCATTCACGTCTATTGTCCACAGTTTCCTGTCCCTGAACTCTTGCCATTCGTAAAATTCCGAGTGAAAGATTACATGCTCACTTAAAAATTTTTCTTTAGGTTAAATAGAAGAATACCAACTGCTTCGTGGAAAGTAGCGCAGACCCCAGAGTCTTTGAACTTGGCTTAAGAGAGTCTGACTATGATTTCACAAAATTCAAATCTGTTGAGGGATCTATCAGGGTTTCCTTCTTAAGCAACTAATTCCACGTTAGTTGCAATGAAAGCCCTGTCAACTGTGGCCAGACTTACTCGATTGTCAATGGTTTTTATCTTTGGTTGTTATTTAAGGTCTTTACTGATGCTGCAAATTGAGTGAAATCCATCCATGAAATGCATGGATGAGAAGATGAACTGCTTAGTCCGATATGGATTTTCTTGATTTGCTCTTAGTAGTGTTTGAGAACGTTTTCTACTTCTTGCAACTAAGAGTTAGTTTCTAGATTTACCTCATCAGGGTCTTTGATAAATCGATGGAGTTTCCAGAATTTTCTATCATGTTCAAAAATATTAGCAAGTTTTTGGGGAGTGTCTTCCTTCCAGTCCTTGAAGACAGATGCGTCTTTGTTGAATCTCCTTTCATAGTTCTTTTTCTGTCTTTCCTTTTTGATAAGGAGTAGATCTTTGCTAAAGAATGGTACTACAGCACATTGAAAATAGAATTCTTCAGCTCCATTCATAATGCATATATGATGTCTTCCTGGTTTAACAATTCCCACATGTACAAAAAACTCTTCATTTTCATCCAATAAACCACCCTTCTCTGAAGGATCATTGATGAAGTAAGGAGGGTAGCTCATGGATTTTTTAATGTTCTCTAGCCAAGTATCCTTTGTGTATTATAATCCGATTCTTCAGAGAAATTCATCAAGCGTAATCATGGGTTTGCTTTTCCAGTTAGTGAAAGAAGCACTTATCACAGGTAATTCCTTTTTCATTGTCTTTAGTTAAGATGAAATTATACCCCTTATCTCATTAGTGATTTGCCTGGCACTTTTCAATTTGATAGTTCATAGAGGCTTTCTTTAAAGTTAATTGAGTGTTTACTAAAGGCTCTTTGTTTAAATTTGTTGTCCAACTTTTCTAAGTTATTTGAAAATTCAGATTTCCCAAGTTCTTTGGAAAAGAAAACAACTGCTAATGACCATCCTGAGCAATTCCAGCAATCATGGATTTCAGTCCAGTTTTCGCAGTCCTCTCCTAACTCATTCATTTTAAGGAATCGATTGAAGATAAGATGTTTCTTATCATCATTCTTCCTGTATATTAATTCCTATTTCTTGATTTCCTTCAACTTTACACTCTGCATTATCCTTTTCCTCCTATCAATCTATAGTTTGAGAAACATTTATACTAAGAGTTTCGATATTTGTTGGAGGTTGGTCTCTTGCTCTGATCTTTCCTTTTGAATATAGAATTCGTACATATCTGACTTTAGCATCCTTCTCAACCTCTGTATTTGCTCATCTTCTACATCTTCATTATCAGAGAGATGAAAACCTATGTAAATAATGAGCTTTACTCTAGAGTGTGGTTGATTTCTTGATAGATTTTGCCAAGCAGATAAAAGAGTCTTTGGTGATTTTGGTGCCAGAGAGGTTTAAATGTTATAAGGATGGATTATCCTAAATAAACCCGCAAATGCTCTTTACACACTATTCATCGAGGTTATTCCAAGAAAGATTCAGATTCCTAATTCCATTAGAAGCTGAACTGCAGAGTTGCGAGCACAATCCATCTATACTGACCGAAACCAGCCCATTCCAAGAGAGATCAAGTTCTACTAAGTCTTTCTTCTCTTCGATGAAGGAGATAAGGTGCCCTACACTGATATCATTGAGCTTCATTTTAGACAGTTCCAGTTTGAAGATTATATTGTCATCGTCTTTCACTAAGTCTTAGAGAAATTGATTGAGAAAAATAGAATTGGTTTTACAATCTTAAATTCATAGCTCTTTAAGCCCCCTTAAAGTAAAAGTAGAAATTACATGAGACTATGCCTTTAAATGATCTTGAAAAGAGTCTGAAATCCTTCACAAGCAATTTCATTCTTTTGGTAAATAAGAGAGACCAAAGACTCTTTCTTGCATTCATCTATGCTGTTAAGAACAGAGGTGATCATTTTGTCAGTACAATGATTATCTGACAAAACTAAGTGGGATATGTCTTTGTTGTTCTAAGATAGATCAGCATTCTTACTTAAAATTTACTTTCTAGGGCTTTACAAAGGCCAATATTGAATTTGTATCCTAAAAGACACAGATAGCCTTTGAAAACATTTGCAAGGGCTGGAAGTGGAAAAACAAAATGCTGATCGCACTTGTCGAAGAAACCCGCATCAGCTTCATTTCATTCTCCTAAGAAAGTTAAAAGGATTACTGAAAGTTGGAGCTATGGATTATCAGCAATTATCATAAAAGTCGCACCTGTAAGTGAGACCTTCAAACATTTTTCTGACAGAGGTTTCAAGTTTCTCATCCTTTTTTTTGCCAGACCTATTCCAGGACTTAAGCTGATCTTCTAGCTCCCATGCTCCACCTTCATCAATGAACTAAGCATTTCCTATTTTTTTCATTTTTGGAGAAATTTTTTATGTTCCAGAGAGTTGACCTATGACTGCCTGTGTTAACTTATGTTATGGACTCTCATCTTTTCCATAAGTAGTTGGAGTTCCATCTTCATTCATATCATAAGTTTTGAGCTAGCTCTCAATCATACTGGCAGCTGTGATTCCCATCTAAGCGGTTTTGTCAATTTTTTGTTTGGATATTCTTATTTTCTTTCTTTTAGGCTAGTCAGGACTTCTTGAAGTAGAGGAAGAATCATCTGAATAAAATGAAATTTTGGTTTCATATTAAATCTCGAACGGGTTGCCATCTTGTTCCTCTGTTTCCACTCATTCACTCTCCGAATTCTTATGAAGGTCATCTTCAAGCTCAATGTTTTTTTGAAGTAAATTAGCAGTTCAAAGAGATGGTAGGTAACTCTGCTGTAGATTCAGAGTAGTTGAATCTCTCATGGGAGTAGATATTTTATGTTCTTGATCTAAGTTCTCTTTTTATAAGATAGCAGGCTCTATACTTGCAAATTTTGGACTAACTACCCCTATTGGATCTGATGAATTATGATGATGGGATTTAGTATGAACGATTCCAAATCTCTTCTCTGCCCCACCAAAAGAGATATCAGGATGGTTATTTTCAAAACTTTCATTCGGTTTGAAAGGAACTGGAGTAAGCCCTTTCTAAATATGGGCAATTTTAGGCATTTACTGTATATCAGTTTATATTTCATTTTTAGGAGAAGAATTGAAAGGAGGCTTTTAGTTTATAGAAGCATTGTGAGAATGAAAACCTTTTGATTTCTCCTATTGTCATATAGCCCTTTCTCTGATCTGTCTGGTAATTAGCTTTGATTCATTCAATGACTCAATTGACTCTTTCATTGGATCTGGTGATCTATACTTCTATAACTTTCTTTTGAAGTCACTCTCAAGTGTCTAGGTTTTGTCATATTTCTGACTACTCCTCAATGCACTTAGTTTATTGTTTTTTTCATAGCTCATTAGCAAGTAGTCTTTCATGTTTAGTTGTTTGCTAGCTATTGCTGGAAGCTTCTAGTTTAAAACAGAAACATCTTCTCGTTAACTGTTAGGATTGATGTCTTGAGGCTTTTTTCTAACCATATCTCCTAATTCATTGATGAATGGGAATACTTCATTAGGGTCGTAAAGCTTGCTTCCCTGTCTGTTAGTTGCAGTTTGATAAGAGACTTTGTTGTTCTGAGGTAATTATCTATTTATTCCCATTGATTCAGCAATACTCTTTCTGCTTTGCTTTATTCAGTCAATTTCATTTTTGTAGAATCCTACTAATGGACTCTCTAAGTTCTAGGACCCCATGTCGATTGATTCTTTTTAAGAATTGAAACGGGATTTCTTAATATTAACTTTTATTGCCGTTTCTTTATATTCAGCAGAAACGATGCTATTGGTGACTGATTCCAAGATTTATTGTGGAGACTAACTATTTTAAAGAATTTCCTCTTTTAATGAAACTATGGAGTTGTGAGAAAGGGAAAAATTTCGGTTGAGTTCCTTTTCATTCATCATTTAAGAAGTCTAAGCAACTCTTGAAGCTTAAGCTTTAATAGAGTAATTTCTAGTTTAACTCTAATTCTTTGCTTTTCTTTAGCTCTTGTTCCAATCCCCTTTAACTTCCAAGCTTTCCCTTTGGAAGTTGTGGGAAGGTCTTCTGTCTTCAAATAGTTTTCAATTGAAGTTTGATTCCATCTTGATTGGGTACTATTCAGTTGGATAGTTCTGTATTATCTTATGATTGGCCAATATCTGATCTTGATTTTTCTATTCTTTAATCAGGATCCAATTTTCAACTCTGTTGCTGAACTTAGTTTTTTCTGTGGATTCAGTTAGCTTTGTGAATTAGGAATTGTTTTGATGGTGTTTGAGCATCTGGTTGTTATACTTATGGAAGTTAGAAAGCGGAGGGCTTTTCTTTAGAGAATTGGGAAGCAACTACTATAATTTGCTAACTTGATTAGTACGTGGTTAGTGCTGGTGGTATAAAGTTGGGTGGAGGTCTTGTCAAGTACTGAGTGGGAATTCTATTTTCTCCTTTGATTTTTTAATCCTCATTTTGTCAATATTAAGTTGTTAAGAGCTTGAATTAGGGGTTATGTGAGGGGAGAGAGGTGATAAATAGAGGAGAAATAATTTTAAACTGGGGCTTCTTGCGTTCATCTTGGAGTTAATTAATTTTGAACGTAATTAACTTAATCAGGATCCCAACTAGATAATTAATAAATTTTTTCGTAATTAATCATAGCAATGAGTGAACAAGTCGCGCACGAAAATATGAGTTTCTAGACATAAGAGATCTCACAGACGATTCCAAATCTTCAAACCCTACAAAAATCTGCTCCATGTTCCCAACAACTGATCCAGAGCATCTAAACACCAATTACACCTATTTCTGACAAACAATCTGAAGCTCCATGTGAGGAAATTATTGAGAGCGCAAACCCCGAGTTCAAGGCCCCTGAGACTGACCTTAACGAAGTAATGAAGAAGCTTCCCATCAGAAGGAGAGTTAAGGTGTACAATTTCTCAGTGAAGGCATATTTTAGAGTGAGGAAAATATGGAACGGGGACTACTAAGATACAGTCGATGACTATACCTATACTCAAACTTTTCAGCCAAGCGTAAGAGTTGAATAAACTGCAACTTATGAGCAAAGTCAATAACAAACCATTAATGTGAGAGATTGCTCCAAAGGAGACTACAAGAAGTATCATGAGTCTTCTTGCATGCCTATTGGCAAACCATGCTTTCCTAACCACGAAGACGCTGGAACAACCAATGTTGAAACCAACTAGCCAATTGAAGTGGGTGAAAGAGGAGGTGGAGAGTTCCTTGACTGCAAGGAATCATTTTTCATTGATCCATCTCAACTCCCAGAGCCAAAGACAAGGTCACTACAAGACCAAGCTCAGAAAGAGGATCTCTTCAAAGACAAAGGTGTATAGGTGCCCGAGTTTGCTTCCCTCAGAACCAACGTCGTACCTGACTTTTTGAACAGGGGAATCAAGAAGGAAATTGAGGATGTTTCAGCTCCAATGCATGAAATTGAGATGATCGAATAATAAATGGTTGAGACTTCTAAGCTACTAAAAGATGGAAGAGCGTTTCTCTAGAAGTTAAGGAATGAACATTAACAGATATAACAGAGAGGAAACAAGAAGAGTTAACTACTAGTTGACAACTTTCTCATCTAAGAGAAATACGATACTTCAGAGAGTAGAGGGGAGAATACTAATTGCCATCAACTGGAAAACTTCTCTTTTGTAAGGTAGCCCAAGACTCAAAGAGAAGAAAACTCATCACAAGTTATTAGAGTTCCTGACAGAACTTTAGAAAATTCCCAAGGACAGACACACACTATGCTCGCACCTGAAAATAACCCCTCATAACAGGCCCAAGCAATTCAACAAAACTTTCCGGGAGTATAGAACTTTGGATAAAGTTTCAATCAAACAATAACATAGAACAGGTTCAATGGATAGGCTGATATCAATCTTCAGAACTATCAGAACCAAATGATAATTTAGCAATAGATGCAAATGAGGCAACAATAAATGAGCAACTAGATGACAAACATTCAAGATCCAAACCTAATGGGTAACATGGGATTCAACTAGAACTAAACCCAAGGAATCAACCAATATTTTGTAAACTAGTTCCAAAATACCAAAGCCTAGAACTTGTTTGGGCAAGGATAAAACTTCATGCAAGCTCAATAGACCCTCATGAACCAGAATTTCCTTTAGTCTAAACAGGCACCAGAAGCTGAAAATACCTTCAATGGTTCAACCATGAATAACAATGGTATTCCAATGGCACACCAAGCCATTAGTGAAAATAACATGATGAGGGGCCAAAGTTCTAATGGGCAGTTAATGAACTTCCTTCTGTCAAACATGAACAATGGCCAGTCATCTTAGTCGTAATGTTAATAAATACCTTAAGTTTTCATACAAATTTATCTTCCTTTAGGGGTTTTGAGAGGGGAGAGAGGTGATAAATAGAGGAG
>JAGYYR010000064.1:0-13783 GCA_021439965.1 Uronychia setigera | reverse complement strand
ACCCCAAAACCCCAAAACCCCATCATCAAGTCTTTCACATGCTTTATATTACAACTTAAGCAAATCTTCCTCCTTTCGTTGACGATGGTCTTGACTCCTATGCATACATTGGTTTCTTCCTACCTCCACTTCCGATCTCTATCTGGTGAGTTTCACTTGATGATATGTTATGTTTAGAGGATAGGTGGGATTTATCTGGTTTTCATTAAAGGAAACTGCTTCCGTCTAATTCATTGGTTCTGCTGCTAGTGTTTGATTTAAAGCTCTTGAAATCTATCTTTTGTTGGTGAGGTTATTGGGTTTGTTGGCCATGGTATTGCCTTCGATTAAAATGACTCTGAGTAGTTCTCATTGATAAAGGAACAGCCTTCATGAATGATTCATTGATATTTTCCAATGTATGCGCTGTCTATTGTTATTACTACCTGGTTTGATGATGCTAGGACTGAATTTAAATAGGTTTCTAAGGCGTAGATCTAGATCCAGTAGCGTAAATGCTTTCTCTGTAGTCACACATTTCATGTTATTCGTCATCTATTATTTCAGCTTCCAAGTGCTGGTCATATCTGCTTACCACTTTTTAAAATGATCCTTGATGCTTAGATATTGGCTTGTAGCTAGCTTTGGCCCTGTCTGAATATGGGGATTTCTAAGCTGATGATGCATATGATGAAATGACCTTTTTCTCTTGTTCCACAACTTATGAAGTATTTTGCGATTTCTCAGTGCCAAATTGTTTCGTCCGAGTTTGGTTAGTTGACTTTGGTAACAACTTATGAAATGAGTTTCGTTTTGAATTAGACACATGCTCCCTCCCATATTCGTGTGCTGAACTCTGAATAGTGGCATAGGCTCTTGGTCCTTTGCTAATCTTCAATTCATACTTGTTGTTCTGGATAATTGAAAGGGTATTCTCCACTTCTGCTTTCAGAATCGAGTATTTGAGTTCTTGTTATGGTTCCCATTTTTTGAGGAGTGAATGGAGCTTCTATTTGGTTTCTTGTTAGTAGCTCTAGTGGATATTGGCAAAAAGTGCTATTATATCGATTTGGAGAAGGAGATCAGACACCTTATCGATATTTTCAAGGATTTTGAAGAGAGATTAATAGAATCCATTCTTCATCTTGTACTGCTCAGATGCATTAAGGGATTTTTTGAGATTTCCAAATGAACAAAATTTGACAAACATTCAGTTTTCCTCATCAATGATAATTTCTTGATAATTTTGAAATTCTCCAAAGACTGATCCATCTTCCATGCTCATTCCGTCCAGTGAAGGATTGTAGTAGCCATTTGGATTTTGTAAATAGTTCAACTTTGAAATCTCATCATATTGCAAAAGAGGTTTTATAGGGACGGAACTTCTATGGGATGAGAAATCAATATGAGCTTTTGGGGCATTTGAGACTTAAGAGGACACTGATTAATCTTGAAAATCTGATATTTTTCGATATCTCTCAGTAAAAAAGCTATCTTGAGAGTCCCCATTATCTTGACTTGTCCAATGGCTTTAACCAATTTACTCTCCATTGCTTTGCTCACTCATCAAGATCTTCTACGAATATATTTCTGAACCCATAGGTGTGGCGATTCTCTGTGAAGCTTGTTTGTTTTTTTGATTAGCTAGTTTAAGCACAGCATATGCATCACAGAAAAAATGATAGATTGGAGGAGACAGATGCTTCTTATTAGAGGATATCTAAGAAGCTGGGTAGAGAGAGTTTTTCCTAAGACTCTAAAATGCTTTTCTAAGTGACTACCGATGAATGAGCTCCTTTTCAGTGATGTATACTTGTGAAGGATGGAATCTTTGTTGGAGGATTTTGGATTCTTCCTTTTTTAAAGTTTTAGATAAAATGAAGTTACCTTTGGTGCATGATCTGGCACAATAGTCTTCATAGTTCCTCATAAACAAGTCAGCATCTGATTCAATGAGTTTAAAGATCATCTTCATATTGCCAAGCTGAGAGGCAAGCTATAATGAAGTCCAGAATTATGCTCCTCCTTCTGAGTTTACATCTAGGATAGTATGGTTTGAGGAATTGGGGGACTCGATTTCCATTCTACCCAAATTTTCACTTTGCACAGTGATCTCTTGGCATTAGGTAAGCAAAGTAGCGACTCCGTCTTCTTGGCTTTTCCTCACGGCTTGATGCAATGGAGTCCAGTTGTCGTCATTCTTCGCATTAGGATCAGCTCCAGCAATTAGGAGCATTTTACAGATTTTGCTCGCTTTTTCTTAGTCCTTTGAGAAAACTGTCATTAAAAGATGTAAAGGGGTATTCTTCTCACAGTCTTGAACATTAACATCAACTCCTTTTTCTACAAGGTTCTCTACAAGCCAGTCATTGAGTTTTACAACTGCCATGTGCAGAGGAGATCCAAAAATTCCTCCCCCAAGGTTGATGTCAACTCTTTCAAATTTCAAGAGCATTTTAGTTGCTTCTTGCTTCTCTTCTCTAATAGCAAGACATAGTGGGGTACATTGATCTTTATCTAGTACATTAGGGTCTGCATCTTCTTCTAAGAGAGCATTCAGGACACCAATATCTCCACTTGAAGAAGCATTATGCATTGGGGTTTTGAGTCTATTATCCGCATTGTTGATATCGAATTCTTCTTCTCCACTGTAACATTCAAGGAAATTCAAGAACGAGCATTCCCTTGCACCACTCTGGGCAAGCAATTCACAAAACACTAAGAGTGCTTCAATATACTTCTAACCATCTCCTCCTTTCTTAATCTACTTATTGATCGGTGGATTTGCATATGCAAGCCACTCAAGTGAAAAGTGTCTTAAAGATCCCAGATTCATGAAACTAGTAGGAATTGAAGTGAATAAATTGTAATGAATTTTGAGCACTTCAATTGTTGAGATGTTGCCGATCTCGTAAGGAATTTGCCTGATCTCATTATGTTGGAATTAGAGAGTCTTCAAGCAGGTTAACTTTGAAATGGAATTGGGAAGATTTTGAAGATTATTATGTGCAAGACCAAGTTCAGTCAATTGTAATAGACATCCTATTTCGTTGGGGATATACTTGAGTTTGTTGTTGTCCAAGTAGAGGCTACTCAAGTTCTAGAGATGCTTGATGTTTGGACTAACAAGCTCAAGTAAGTTTTGACGCAGGTCAATGGTTTTGATGTTGGGCAAATTATTGCAAATTTTATCGTCAAGGTCAACTATGGAGTTTTTACGGAGGTCTAGGGTTGTGAGGGAATCAAATTTTAACTCAAGGAGGGGCTTTGGGAACTTTTCTAAGTTCTAGCTTTTGAATTTGAGTTTTCCACCATTGATTCTTATTTCGTCAGTTAAATGTTCCACTTCTTCTTTATCTTCTTCAGTATAAGGGTACTATTGCTCAAATTTGTTCATTATTGTGGGCCTTAAAACGCTGAAAACTGAGCTTTTCACAATGGAAGCTTGGACGTTACAGGGGTTTGATCCTCCCATGAACTTTGGAATACCTCCTGCAATGCATCCTTACCTAGAAGAGCCTTTGGATTTGTAGGTCTAAGGGGATGAAACATAGCCTCCCAAACTCATTTTTTATTGAGAACTTGTCTAGCCTTTTCCTCTTCTAGAAGGGGAAAGCTATAGTTTGGTGTTGACATGGTCAGTGGCAATGCTTTCTCTGAGATAGAAGGATTAATCATTCATCATGCTATCATCCACGTCTTTGTCGTTTTCTTTGGCTGTGGGCATTTCTTGGCAAGGAAGAGGTTGCCCTTTCGGTTTAACAATCATTCGTTTAATTATTTAACATTCTTCTCTCTTCTTCCTGCACTGAAACTTCCACTTCTTTTACTTGTGGCTATGGTGGGGGTGAATGGTTTGATTCTTCTTCGATAACTTCCTCCTCTTCTTGAGCTATCTCTAATCCTCCATAATGGCCTTCACCACAAGCCAGCATCTCATCATCTTCTCCATTATTGAAAATGTACCCATTCACTTGATCTGGGCCACCCTTCTTTCGTTTCTAATCCCAACCCCATTTGTAGACTTAGGCTTCACTAAGTCCAGTCTTCTTGGAAACTTCAAGCATAGTGTCTTTGGACCAATTAGGATTCTTTTCAAATTCTTTCATGAGAATCTTCAACTAGTCCGTAGATTTTCTCTTCCTCTTTCTGATTTGTCGTTCTTGCTCTGCTTTAGACAATTGCCCTCCATTTCTCACTCTCGCTTCCAAAGCTGCAGTGTCATCTTCATCTTCTCCAGATAATCCAGAGCCTTCCTCTTCCTCTTCATCTCTAACCATTCTCTCTTCTCCTCCGATCCTGATAAGAGTGGAATCGTTCAATCTCGAAGCTCCTCCTATCCTGTTTTATAGTGGCTGAAGAGCAACTCTCTTCACAATTGATCCTGCTCTTGTGTCATGAAGAGATTGATGTTATTGAGAATTTCTTTCATATACATTAGGATGATAATTCTCTTTGTCTTAAAGGTTGATGGTAATCCTTCCTTTCATTGATTGCACAGTTTGATCTTCCTAATCTCCACTTTTCTTGAATTAGCTATTTCCATTTGACTAAGTTGGTTAGGTTACTCCCCCGTTGCTGAGTTAAGCATCATGAGCCATCTGGTAATGATGGCAAGCTTGATTTTCTTTGAAATCAATTAGTGGATTTATCAGGTCGTGAGAATTTGGGAAGTTCTAGTCAAGGAGTAAGCTGAAATTATTCTTAGTTGCCGTTGTATAATCCATGAAGGGGTTCCTTGAGGGGCTGAAGTGAAAGTTTTCCTTTTCACCTGAGATATCATCATTGGGATCAATGCTTATCCAACACGCCCTTGATGGGGGAGTTGTCAGTGAAAAACCTCCCCATTGTGTTTCAGGGGAGTTCCCTTTGGCATACATGTAGGGGGATGTCTTTTCCAAACCAGCTTGCTTGCAGAAGTTGAGTCTCTTTGCTGGCAAATCTTTGTGGTCACCAGTTTCCATCTTCTTGAATCTGATTGAGCTGGCTGAGTCGTTACTCGAATGTGGTGGGTAACCTCTTGAGTAATATGGGGAGGGACCTTCCAATACCCAAATATTATTGTTGATGGGAGATTTGAGGAAAATCCTCTAGGGAGGGGCTTGACTTTGGGAGTTGGACCCTGTTATATTTAGGTGCTCTGTCAGTCCTCCTTGACATAATGGAGATGTGGGCCAGTCATTGTAGTTGGGGTAACGTATGTCTGTCAAAGGGGATCTCATGTGACTATTGGGAGATTTAGGGAGCGGTGATTGGTGAATGACTGCAGGGACTTGTTTCTGCGCTCTCTTCCTTGCTCGCTTTCCCTTGCAAGTCAAATGACTACTCATAGTTTTAAATAATTTTGAATTTAAACAGAAAAATGAATAAACGTTCATTTCACATCTCATTCACAAATAGTTAATCTTATGGTTATTCTTCTTTCAATTCATTTTCAATGATGAATATCCTGTTTTTCACTTGTTCTACCTTGCTCATCTGTTGAAGAGACACTAGTGCATTAACCAATTCCAAGTCATGTTTGGTTTGTAAGGTAAGATACTCCTTGTATTGCTCAAAAGAGAGGTTTCCAGAGTTGATTTAGTTCATGATAGCCTAAGGTTGATCATTAGTGTTTACCATTTTTTGTTTGGTGAATTATAGAAGTTTCTTTTTTGTTGGTTCTGGGACTCTCTTGCCTTTTTCAGAAATTTGTTTGATTTGCTTTGAAATGTCGTCAATTGCCCAATCCAAGTAAGCAACTCTAGATGAGTAATGGTGTTTAATTACGAGGTGAGATTTTTTGGGCAATCTGGATCAAGAATCTCTTCCTATGTGATCCCAGAAGGTAATGCTCCAATCAATTCCAATTTTCCATCCTTTGCTACCATTTTAATGGTAAAGTCTTCAACTTCTTCTTCTTTTTTCTCCTTCGCTTGATTTTCCTTTGACTAGGATTCCAATCCGGTCCAAGGCTCAGTGAGACTGTACTTTTTCTGAATACTGTATGGCTAGGGATAGGAGTCAATAATGATTTTCTTTGTTTCAATTCTCTGGACTTCTTTTTTCTTTAAGGGATTTCTTATTGCAATTTCAATTTTTATCTCAGCTTTAGAAAGGTCTCCTCCACCTCCACTTGAGCAACACGTAGAGAAAAATGATTTCTATGCCTTGCTGTTCATTAGGTAGTCACCAACTGTGAACACTTTGACTGTAGAACATTTGCTAGCTAGTTCTGTGAGCCTTTAGCTGTTTTCACAAATAATCTCGGTCCAGAAGAACCATGAGGTTTCACTCATTTGCACAATTATTGACTTTTTGTCTAGCTTCATGAAACTCTATTTGTCTTTTACAGAGAAGGTGACTTTCTCTGTATCTCTGCTCAGGTTCATCACTCCTTAGTATAGGACATTGTTTTGAGAATGTAGACTACCTTCTGCTTCATCTTGGTCATAATTGGATCCACCTTCTTCCCTTAAACTACTTCCTCTATCTGCTGAGGTCATAATTTTCCAATTGAGCTGATATCCAGAATTAAGAAGGTCATTTGAAGCACTAATCTTCACAAGAACCTTTTAGTCATCAATATCTTCTCTGATGACTTCAACATCTTAATAGACCTTTATGTTAAAGCTGTTTGTATTACTTCTTCATAATGATAAATCGGAATAGGTTGCCAATCATTGGTCATCTTTTGTTCAAATCTTTCTTTGACTAGTTTCACTTGCTTTGTTGATTCAATGTGTTGTTTTACCTAAGCCCTCAAAGCTTCTTTTTTCTAATGAAGTGAGATACTGCTGTTACTTTGGGAGGTGCTTTTTAAGCCTCTTCATTAAGTTGTTTTCCCTTTTTTATTCCTCTGTCAATATCATCTTGCAATTAACTTAAGATCTCTTTAATCTCTACAAGTTAACGACTGGATTACTTTGAGTTCTCTCCTCATTCGATAATCCATTATACATATATGGCTGGACAGGAAGACCTATGTCTTTCTTTCCTCCAATTTTACCTCCTTGAAGCAGAATTCCCTTTTGTTCTTTTAGCTTTGAAGCCTGACTCATGATGTACTTAGATTTTTCCATGTTTCCTTTTTAATGTACAAATTTGGCCAGGTTTTCATATCCACTCAGCCTTTCTTCTACTTCCTATAGCATTTCCTTGTCGACCTTGTCCCACTGTACTGTCTTTTTGCTCTCAAAAACCAAGCATGATTGAATGGAACTTTTCCTAACATATCTAGGATCATCTTCAGAGAATTAAGAAATGGATCTTGATGGAGATTGTTCTTCTCTTAGAGCTGAGGAGTTTGGTTTTGATACTTAGGAGGGTGATTTATTTCCAGTTAGATGTTCTCTTTAAGTTTTGAGTGATTTCACTTTGTCTTCCATTTCTTCTTTATCTTCATCTTCCTCTAAGTGTCCTTCCTATTCTTCTTCCACATCATCCGGAGGCCCCTCCTCAAATTCTTTGATTTCTCCTTGCATTAACTGGATCCTTTCTTCTATTCTCTTTATATGTACTCCCATCCCATCAGAGTTCCCATTAGTACCAGCTTTCAACTTATCTAGGTTGGTTAGATCAAGTCTAAGAGATTTCTACACATCAGCAATATAGCTTTCAAAGCTTGTGATTCCATCTTATATATTGGCCTTAACATCACTAGCCCTCCACTCCAGAACTTCAATTTTTTCTTTGATGAAATCTTCATCTTCTTTAGAGCTAAGCCCATATTCCTTTTTGATTTCTCTTGATTGTGTCATTTACTTTAGGAGCTGTATTTCTGCTTCTAACACCGAAATACTGTTCAAATATTCCGGATTATGAAATTGATCTTCCATTTCGACAGGGTCTTTAATTTTAACCAAGGTTCCAGTTCTTTTCCTCAATAGTGGCTGGAAGCTCTCTGAGGCAGAGATATTAATGTCATTTTTCTGCTCTTCCAAGATTAATTGTTAGATTGTCTTCTCTTCCATTTCTAGCTCCTTCTTCTCTCTCATGCAGTCTAAAGCTCGACTTTTGTTTCCTTCTTTCTTGAACTGCAAGGCTGATCTCAATTTGCTCTCAATCTCGTGCTGGACTCTCTTCAACTTTTCCTTATTAGAATAAGAGCTGTTCTCCTAAGGATCAATTTCCCACCTACCTACCTTTAATGAGGAATCTTGTTCAATAATCGATGATGGTCTTTTCATTCCAGATAAATGTTTAATTATAAAATTAAGCATGAAATCAGAAGCATCTAGGCAGAATTACGAGCCCAACCATTACAATGATGACATGGATCTTTATACGTTTGAAAGTTAATCAAAGGGTCAGGCGAAAAAGGGGTTTTAGAAGAGTGGAAAATCAATTTCAATGGGATAGACTAATACTACAACATCTTTTCGCCCTCATTAGGAGAGGCTGAAGTCTCTATCATAATAGGCCAACTCAATGGATAGACAAAAAGGGATTCTGAAAGGGGCCGGTGTTTAAGGAAAATTCCAAAGTTGAAGTACGAATGTCTCAGTCGCAAGGCAGAGGGAAGAGTCACTACCAGAAAGTCCTGAAAAATCTGATCTTGATCCTATGATATAAGCAGTGTAACTCCTCAGAAAGATTTTCAAACAGAAAAAATTAAACTTGCAAGAAAGAAAATCAAAAGAAAAAAGGTCCCCAATCAACGACTAAACTCTTGATTCGATTGCAGAGATATTCTAATCAATGGATTCAGGGGAATTCCAATAGAGTGAAATCAATTCTGAAAGATTGAAGTTGAAAAACAATAAATTTTATGACCTGATTCAGAACATGAAGTACTTTCCAACCAAGAAGACAGAAGTTGCCAATTGAGGAGACCCTCTTACAAAACCATTAAGCATTAAGGACATCAAATGAAGACTAACAGCCAGGAAGATGCTGGAACCAAAGAAAGAAACATGTGAAACAGACATAATAGCAAACTTGATGAAGAAGACAGTGAAATAGTTTACCATTATCAATGGTAGGTCATGGGATGTTAAAGCACTCATCTAGTTGCTTGCAAATGATGAGGAGGAGGAAACAGATTCCTTTGATGATGCAATCACAGATGATGAATTTGAGGATGCCGTAAATAATGATAAAGAACAGCAGAAAGTAAAGTCAATTAGATTTAGGAACAGTTTGAGGAAATCTCCTAAGAAAGTGAATCCCCAAAAATTCACCATGTATGAGCTTTTGAAAAAAGATGCTGATATCAGCGGGATGTTTAAGCAACTTTCTCCAGAGAAGTATTAAGATTCTAAGAAGAAGGTTTCGAATATGTCACCTATCTCTGTCCCTCTAGAAGTATAATGATCTCAGACCCTAGCCAGGAAAATGACTCACGCTCCAAAGAAATAAGAAACAAAAAAACGAAGAAGAGAAAACCATTACAGAAATAGTGAAGGAAGCTTGCAGCTTGAAACCCCCAATTGCTAACCCAAAAGCTCCGAAGAAGGGGGTCGGAGCTTACATGACTGACTAAAACAATGATAATCCAGTCTCAGTCCTATAGAAATTTGATTGATTGCATTAATACAATTTGAATATCATCAAGAAGAGGCTGCAATGTTTGAATCTCAAAAATTCAGAACTCGATGATACTGTCGTAAGAAAATTGTTGAAAAAGCTCCCAACAGCTTTTTACGAAGATCTCACTATTCTAAATGGGAAGATGAATAAGTCAAATGACTTGGTCAAGAAAGATTTCATCATTCAATCAGAAAAAGATGAATTGAAATTTCATGTAGAAATCCACAACTAACGTGATGTAAGCAAAGGAGCTACCTCCTGTGAATACTCCCCTAGTGTAATGAAGAAAAGAGAACAAGATCTATTGGACCTCATTCAACAGGCAAAAGATATTGGGCTGTATGAGTCTTCAGAAGAGGATGAAATATCTCCTCTGAAACTTTCTATCTCCAAGTAGACTTCATTTAGGAGTCCAATTGTGACTTCTTTAAAGCATAGCAAGAATTAAGCACTTCTTCTTTAAAGCGATGTCTGACTTCCTGAGGTGATTAAGAAGAGGTTTCGGCATCTATAGCCAGTAAAGAAAGAGAACAGTCTTGAACGAGAAAATTAATCATCACAAAAGAATCAAAGTGAGGAGACGAGAAAATTCCCAATAATGTCGAATTCCATCTCAAGCTCTTCCCTGAAGAAGTTTAAAGACAAATCTGCCAAACTATCTAGGAGACCTAGTCAACAAAATTCAATTAACCAAGACCTTTCTGCAACTGAGCAACACTTTTCTTCTAGTTCTGTGATTAGAGGCGGAACCAAATAGATGAATTAATTAAGAGAGTAAATAGAAAGTGTGGAGAGAAATCAATCCTAATAGATGAGTCACTAACTCCATCAGAAGGTGATATATGGGTAAAAGTATTTGGAATCGAAAGGGACAACAAAGTAATCCTTCTTTGGGCCAGAGGAATTGAGGAGAAAAGCAAGATAGCATACCTAACAGGAAAACATGGTCTCTTCTTCGATTAGGGTGTTTCAAAATGATCCCTTCTCAGTGGACTTTTACACCAAAAAGAAATCGATGGATAGGGCAGCTTCAAGTATTGGAGGAGTATTCAATACCTCAGAACACCATCATCAATATCATAATTCAGAGGTACAGTCTCCAGATGTCACTATGAGGTCAGGGATTAACTCACGATTCAATTCAATTCATGATCAAAAAGATCAAAGTGAAATGAAAGGTGAAGTGAGCACTCTAAGGAAGCAAAGCAGGTCAGTAATTGGGGATTTGAAGGTGATTAAAAAGAAGTATGAATTTACTGAAGATGAACTAATCCGTCAACGTCTGCAACGAGAAATTGACAATGACTGTAGAAATAAACGCAAAAGCACTGGAGGTAGCATAGACCCAGATTTAGTTCTCCACTCTGTTAAAGATGACAGGTACCTTCTTAAGAAAAATCCAGTCGTGAGATTTCAAAATAAGGTCCTCCCTGAGCGCCATAAATTTCAAACTCTTAAGGAAATCCAAGATGAAAAAT
The DNA here is from genome assembly GCA_021439965.1 of Uronychia setigera. Lineage (NCBI taxonomy): Eukaryota > Ciliophora > Spirotrichea > Euplotida > Uronychiidae > Uronychia > Uronychia setigera. The sequence continues at coordinate 2,816 of JAGYYR010000064.1, read as the reverse complement.
CAAGAGCCTTGCAGAACATGTTCTTCTCCAAAGAATACCAATACAAACAGAAAACGGAAATCAACAAGACGCATAAGGCTCAATAAAGTTAAAATTATAGTTATCGATTCTTAAACCTGGGAATGGTCTTCCTTTTCTCATCGTTGTACTGCCTGGAGAGGTACATGTCCAATTTGATTTTCATTTTCTTCTTTTCGAGTTTGTCTATTTCTTCTTTGAACTCTTTATTGTTTGCTTTCACTGACTATGCTACCGTTGAGTTAGCATGTTTTCTATATGGGAATACGAAGAAAGGATCTTTCTGGATAAGTCTCAGGAAGTTTTTGAAGTAGATGTTTTCGCTACTAACAGGAGACCTTAGTATCATTTCACCCATCTTGTGGTTGTTTTTAAATCCTTATGAACTCAGATAATCAGTCATTGCTTATTCTTGTTGCATTCTTATTCTTTCAATATTCTCATTTTTTAGATCTGAGATCTAATCAGAGAGTTGTTATAAGCAACTCTTAAATTGATTGCATTCTTTTTTGAGTTGTTTGGTAGAAGCATTTTCTATCTCCATTTCAACTAGAGTCCTTTGATCGACCACTTAGGAAGAACTTTGGAGTAGTTTCCTTTATGGAGACTTTGCGCTGACAGATTTCTTAGTTATCACTGACCTTGTTTCAGATCTTTCAGTGCTTCTGGACAATGGGGTTCTGGGAAAAGCTTGTCTGATTTCCATAAACTGTTCATTAAAGTCTTAGGTTGAATTGACGGAGACTCTTCTACTGTTTTCAGAAAGATCTGAAGCAATTGAGAGCTTATTATTTATATTGAGCTTTAAATAATCTTGTCCATCTTCATTAGTGGGTGAAGTTTGTTTCTTTGTGAGTGGGATTGAGTATTAGTAATTGTCTTTGGTTGAATTTTGCATTCCTGAAAAATTTGCAATATATTTGGGTTTCCCTTTTTTGCTTGTTTTCTTCACCATCGCTTAATTCTAGAATTTTCTTTTGATTTTGTTGATCTGTTCTAGAGTTACTCTTTAAGCTCCACCTTCTTGATTGACAATCTTATAAAGGGCCTCATTTGGATTGGAAGATGAAGATCTCTTTCCTGATCCGAAAGTATTAGAATTCGATAAAATTTCCCTTTTGTCCACGTTGCTTGCAAGGAGAGAGGGGATTTCAGCAACGTCCCCTCCATTCATAAGATCTTGGAACTTCTTTGTGGAAGTTAACCTAGTTGCCGAGCTTGACTTAACTTGTCTTTCACTGTAGCTTTTAGGCTTGGCTCCCCCAAGATCCATGCAATTGTTGACAAAGAACAGAAGCTTCTCTTGCTCAAGGAGCAAGTCACGTCTAGTCATCGTGTATTTATCACTCATTTTGGTGTTTTTGTCATAAAGGCATTCGTAATGGGTCTCTGGTTGCATGTTATTGATGAAGCTCTTCTTCTTATCTTCTGTCTCTGCTTAAATTTTCGCTGTTTGTCGTTCATCCCTTTTCTCTTCGTCGAATCTGGTTATTACAGGGCTCATCGTCTTTATAGTTGATTGAATGATATTTCGATTGAAGAGGATTAGTTCTTTGAACTTGTCAAGGATAGTCAGAGGGTTTTCACCTTCCTTGTTGGCTAGGTTTGCTTTCAAAGAAGGCACATCATTACTATGGCATTTAAGAACTCGTTTTGGTCTCCCAAATTGATCTTGTTCTGAAGATTTTTGTTAAGAAAGGATCTCTGATTGGAAATCATCATCTCCTATTTTTAAGCTTTTAGCTGAATCATCTTTGGTCAATTTAGGGATTGATTCTCCTTTCTAAAAGATAGGGGAACTTGGTTCTGTTTGTTGGCGTAAGCTCCCTTTGTAATTTTTGGAAAACCTCATTACTGGCTGGTATTAATGAGGTGACAAGTTTTTGAAGATATCTCAGATATTGGCACCCGGTTTCATGATATCTGCTATGTAGTACTTTTTCTCAAATGAAATCCCTTTCCCTTTTGATTTGATATTGTACTCTTCGTCAACATAGTTTTCATCAATGGCAATATGATCCAGGGTGGTGGATCCCATTAGTGCAGATCGTCTAATCCCGTAGGCAGAAAGTTTCCCATTGGCAGTGTCATAGTTCGAAGTCCTACATCCAGCAAAACGTACATTTTTATCCTCTTTTTTAAAAGCTTCAGGAAACTCTTCTTGCATTTACTGTGCCAGTGCCCTTTCCTTAATCTCATGGATTTGAATGCTTCTCTAAAATTCCTTTTTTAATTCATCTTCAAACATCTCACCATCAGACCCTAGCTCCTTTTTGCAGTCTTTGAAAAACTTGAAGTTCTTCATGTACTGGTAGAACTTGTTGATCCTTAAATCTTCAATATCTGGTTTAATCACTGAAAAAATGGTTTCTTCAACAGGGACAGCGTTTTAGTCGTCTGTTGGATTTTGAATGAGTCTCTGTGCTTCTTCTTCTGTCCTCTTTAGGATCCTGTTCATGATTTGCACTAGATTCTTCTATTCCTCTAGTAAGTAATCTGTTGAAATTTTTTTAGAAGAAGGAGATGATTGATGTCTAGAGAATTCATGGAATTCTACAAGAGGCTTTAATTATTCAGTGTTGGATTTCTTTTTCATTAAAAGTTAAGGGCTCTTGAAAGAGTCAGCCTTTCTACTGAGCTCCAACCCACTGACTGATGTAGTGTATGCTAAAGACCTACTCAGGTTAAGATCCAATGATGGAGTCTAAGACCTTTATACCATATCAGGAGAATTAATCTTGAATGTCTTCGAACTTCTGTGACCAGAGAGTGGGCTCATGTTACTCTCTGGATGCTCC
>JAGYYR010000063.1:0-13843 GCA_021439965.1 Uronychia setigera | reverse complement strand
CTACTCAGTTAGAGGGTATTACCTCTAATGTGGAGCTGTAATCTACTCTGAAAAAAGCATTTACAAGCATTGTAAGAATGGAGGACAAGTGAAATGTGAAGATTGCTATGAGGCTTACAGCTTGAGAAAGGAGAAGTTGGTTGAAAGCCCAATAATTGAATAGAGCTACTTAAACCTTATCCATAAACTACCATTGATTCTCAAATTAGTTCACAATGAGAAGGCTGATGAAATGACTCAATTGAAATGGAACTATATCCAATCAAGCCTTGAGCTTCTCAATGCTAAGATTGCCCAATGGCTTTATAATCGTAAGTACAATGCAAAGAAACCAAACGCAAGCAGAGTCTAACGAAAAGAGCACTAAGATAATGAAGTAGCCCATGCGGTATAAGATGAGGAAGTTAGTATGAGAGACCATAATGGGCAAGATCAAGAATCTTCAAATAAGCAACAAAAGCATAAATCAAAGAGTATTGATAGAAGGTCAATTCAGAAGACCCTGTTAGATGATTAAATGTCATTAAGCAATTAAAATTCCGCAGCTTCACCTGCTGCCGTAAGCAATGATCTCTCAGTAGGCTATGTTTCTCAGCTTAGCACGATTCCGTCTAAGTCTAAGAGAAATCAACGTGCTGAAGGGACTCCTTCACCACGAAAGAAGTCAAACCTGCGCTCTCCTAGCCATATCCAGTCCTAGATCAAGCGTAAGGGAGGAGGCGGAAGAAAGAAAGCTAAGAGAATTGAGAAACTTGACTATGACCACAATGATATACACGGATCAAGCTAGGAATTTACATTTGAACCTCATTAGTAGGAGCTTTAGCCTAAGTCATATGATTCAGACATTACTGATAGAGCTCATGCAAAGAGACTCCAGCACAGTCCTAATAATAGTCTAAGTAGCACAAGCAACACAAGTGTAAACTTAGCTCCGGAGAACCTAGTTCCAGTAGTTGCCATGATTGATACAGTGATTTCTTAATTCAATGGGCAAACTGACTCAACTTAAACAGAGTTTCTAACGATTAGAATGAAAGAGATCAAAGTAATTAAAAACCATATTATCAATGCATCCAAAGCCATTTTAAGCTCTCATCAATGCTAGTCAATGCTTTACATCTCAGGGAAAGCAGGATAAGGAAAATCTAGCACTGTTAAAGAAGTAGTTGATAGACTTTTGAAAGATGGTTTGGATGTTAGACTCAATGTCATTCCTGTGATCAATGGTTGTCACTACTCTTCCATGCTGGAGTTCAAGTAATTCTTGCTATCATCAATTGAGAGCATGGCTACTAACAAGATAGAATACACCAAGGGAAAAAACATCTCAAGTAATAAGGCCATAGAGGGTCTAAGGAAGTTGGCAATGGAATAATCTCACACTTAACCTGCTCTTAACATTCTTATCGTCGACGAGGTTGACATGCTTGCACATTCCAAAAGTCATGCAAGACAGAGCAACAGTAAGAGCAAATTCCTCGAAGATGATATAGTAACTTTCATTAAGCAAGTATTGTCAACTCCAGAGTCTTGCACAACTATTATTGGGATAGATAATGGGGGCTCTCTATTAGAAACCCATGGGAATATGTTTCGATTAAAGGATGGTCGAAGTTAAAATGCTAATCCCTACATTGAATATGAGCATTTGGTGTTCAAACCATATTCTGCAGAGGAGCTCCAATTCATAATGGAGATGAAACTGGGTCACATCAGCTGTGCCAATGAAAAGGGAAAACAAACGTTAGGAGTCTCACTATTGAATGACCAAACAAAGATTTCAATTTGTGCTAGCGTGGAAAAACTGGGAAGTGATGTGAGAATGCTATAAAGGATAATGGCAGATGCATTCAAAAGGAAGAAAGTTTCGATCATAGAGGAAGGAAAGAGCTTCCCAATATCTAAGTTCAAATTATCATTGGCAGACTTTCAAAAAGTCATTATTGATCTGAAGTCAGCAACAGTAAACTCTGAGAACCAATCATTGAAAATCATAAAAAATATGCCAGCTCTACATTAGACTCTGCTGAAGTCCATCATCAACTAACTGTCCAGAATGGTAAACTCCAAGATTTCAGTTTAATCATTAAGCACTTAATAAATCTTAGAACAAGCTGATGGTACTAGGGGATTATTGGTGAAGGAGATTTTCAATGACTATGTTCAAACTTAGAAACACCTTCAACTTGAACACTAAAGGATTTGTTCTATTGAATAAGCATTGGCTGAATTAAGTGACTATGGCATTATTCAAATCAATGGTAAGAATAATAAAGGTCCAAAGATAGTACAACTTAAAGTTGATTTGTGTTCACTCTACGAAGTACTGATTATGCAGGATCAAGAGCCCATCAAGACTTCATCTCTAGTCAAACAGATCCCTCATAATGAAATCCCAATTTCACAACAAGAACCAATTGAGAAGAGAATGAGATAGGATCATCTAATTTCTAATGAATCATCAGTCGATAAAGATAATTGAATAATCAATATTATGAATGATGATGCTTAATCAAAAGTTGCACTAAGGGAAGGGGGAAGTGCAACAAAGAAAGCTCATCAAACAGACTGCATTCAATCAAAGGAAATGTCAATCTAATCAATACTCTCTGAGTCTACTAAGATCGGCAAGAAGAGAGTTCACAGCAAATTGGTATGTGATGATCAGCAACATGGAGGCATTTCTGAATTGATAGATTAGAAACAAGACCCAGTGAAGCCATTGCTGTGTCTTCTGAGTCCTTTAAAGAAGTTCAAATCAGGAGAGAACTCATTTTACAGCTCAACATCGATTGATTTGATACCCTAGAATCCAGTGCAAAAGGAAATAGATAAAGATTAGAAGGTTGAGGTAAATGTTTGCCAAAACCTATTTAAAAGATAGGGTGAAGACAGATAACTTCCAAAGGAATCTCAAGTTAGAAAAGGCCTAATGGAGAGAGTAGAAGTGAAGGATAGAGTGAGTGATGGAACTTCATTTGGTCTATTAGATCTAGGGACTTGGAAATCAACCTAGAAGAATGCAGATTCTAGAGAATTGGGAACCCAAGAGAAGAAAAGTGATGAAGATAATCCCATGAAGCAGTCAATGAGGGAGGTATTGACTAATGATTAACCCTGTTGCAATAAAGAAATCAATGGGAAGGCTGTCAATAAGGATATATTAGTTGGATCTTCTGTCTCTCTCAGTGTTGATAACCTCACAAATTCAAGTGTAATGGTCCTTCATTGCAATGAAATCCCATAACCCAAGGTATGTGACCTCTTATAATGCGCTAACTGTTTATTCTTGTTCTTTTATAGGCATACACTGTAGAAAGAGATGCTTTAGAGAATGAGAAAGGGGTTTTGAAGGGAATTGTCAACGAAAGCCAAGCAATTCCAAGTCTTAACGGTGAGGATCAACCGGAATTCAACCTATCTCAATATGTTTGTAATGAGGTAGAGGCATTTTGTCTTCTCTATGGACTTGACTAGTCCTAGCAAGAAGAAATCAATGCGGGAGGACTCTTAGGACCTCTCAGCCATAGTGTCTACAATACCCTAATTAATCAGAATTTCCAATTCTCTTTCAATAGACACACTGGGAGTGAGATAGTGAAAGAAGCAGGCATAGCTATGCTACCTATGATCTCATTTCACTACTTATCCTATTCTAAATCTATATTAGGTGAAGACTACTTCTTAAGAGTATTCGCTAAGTTTGGAGTTGAGAACTTAAAGTTATTAAAGAATCTCAAGACATTGGATAAATGGGTGATGAGAGAGAAGCTCTTAGAGTTTGAGGAATTCAAAATGTCTTTAGAATAAAGGGGAGCTATACTGAATCATAAGCAATTAGATATTAGAGACTTTGATTTACTTATGGTAGATTCTACTTTGGCATAGAGGGATTTCAGGTTCTTCATCATAGTGCTAGCTTGTATTCAACTAGTATGCAAGGAAGGATCTAGAAGATAGATCACTCATTCTAAATTTATGGATTTAGCTGACAGAGTTGGGGATCTTTCAGCAACCATGAGCCAATCTGAAACAATGAGGCAGATAGAGGAAGTATTAATCAAAAACCAGCATAAGCAAAGGACAATACCTAAATGCTTAATCAATAAACTGCATATACCACGGATCTTCAATATCCTCAAGCCTTACCAGTGCTTTTCTTAGGATCCATATGAGTACATACTTAGCTTAACTGGGAATTAAATATCCTCAACTAAAGCAGGACTCAAAAACTACTACCTGCTAGTCCCACTATATGTGAGACCAAAATATCAATGCATTGACGATGACGAAATTCAATGGAATAACTACCTCAAACCATCCATTCCAAATTTAGTGTTTGAAAAGGCTGAAGAGTATTTCAGTACAAAGTCTTAGAGAATGGAGTTTACCAGTTTCCAGTTTAAAGGTTAAGTTACTTGTGGGAAAGCAAAGAGTTTCTTCTTAGGATTATCACCTATAATGAGTAATGAAGATCTAGAGATTCTGTCGAAGAACTTTAACTAGTCAGTGAAAAACAGTGACAAAAGGTATGCTGAAAGGATAAGAAGGGAGTAAGAAGCTGAGGAAAATAGTAGTTTGATGTCTAATCATACTACTCACGGTCCGACATCTTATAATTGCTGCTAACTCTGCTAAGTCAGATACAGTGACTACAGTAAGCACATTAAATCAAAGAAACATCATTCCAGTTACTTAGCTTATGAGAAAAAGACAGGGATTTTCTCTGAGATAGATGATTTGATTGAATCTCTTAATTAAGACGCCTATAAGGAATAGAAAGAAAAACCTAGAGGAAGCTTCTCATGTGGGAAGCATACTGGAATGGGATACCATTATCTCAATTCACTATCTAAGCGTGGAGCTCTACCTAGCTTGCCTTTTCCAAATTCTTCCTTTAAATAGGATGTCCCTTCCATTCCTTAAACTAAGCACCTTTATTCTTCCAACACAAAAGAATAAACTCCTAAGAATCAATAATCATAGGCAGAGATACAAAGAAGGATATAGAGATATGTAAATGTCTTAGAACCTCCTACATATTAAGAGTCGTCAAGTGGGTTTAAAAGGCCTCAGCATTAAACTTCTTTTGGTCATCCTGCCTCTTAATCAAAAATATTTGACTTTATGACTCCATTGAACAAGTAATACATTGCATACTCAATAGATTATAGGTCCAATTGTAGTAAGGATTATTAGGATGGGTAAAGAAATGATCAACTGTAAGACAAGAGCTCATTTAGAAGGATTTAGCGTTAATCAATCGCCAATCCCAAGTAGAAATAATGTAAGACAGCTAAATCCAAGACTGCCAATCAAAGTAAGAGCCCAGAAGGCTGATATCTAGAGGAAAAGAATGCAAAGAAAGGATTCTCTAAGAAGAGCCCAAATATTGTGAAGAAGTGAATAAGCCTCCACTTTTATGATAATATCTAATTCTATACAATTTAATCCATTATCGTTTATTAATTGGAATTTCTATGATTGCTTGTTGAGGATTCCATCCTATTATAAAATCTAAAGTCTTCTTGAATGCCCTAGTCCATTAACATTAGGAATTCTACCTATTATGTCATCTTAAAGGGTTAACTACACTAGCTTTGACACTTAAACTGAAATAAAATTCCAAGTACTAAGGCTGGAATCATTTAATATTTGGACTTGCAAAATGATAAATTATATCCAGAGCTTGCCTTCTTAATAGCAAAACTGTGTAAATATTGAGAAATCTCTTTATAATATTAACTACTTGAAATTCATTAGGTAAAGGAGTTACTCTATGATTTTATTAATTATTACACTTGTTAGAAGGGATCATGCCACTTCTTTTCCCATTGCACAATTAATTCTACCTACATCCTCGTCTAACCATTCAATTTGATTGAATCCATTAATTTCCTGATCTGATATTTTCCTTTGTCATGGGTTGTTTTAGAATCAATTGGAAAGGTTTTTTAATTGTTCCTCTTACAATTTGCAAAAAAGATGCTTGATGTAATCGATCCTTATTGCCCATTTAATATACCTATCTAAGGTTTAATAATAGGGAAATGACAATTTGGCAATGTTACTATTGAAGGGCATCTTTCTCAAGGAGATACAAAGTCAAATTTTTTAAAGCATTCGATGTTGTTAATTGAAAGGAGCTGAAGACCTATTTCCTCAATAACAATTAAAGTGGTTTACCTTTGAAGCAACTCAGTTATATTTACATACTCCAATTCTCATTCAGTAATTGAAACCGTTGTTGTCGTTCTTACCATACACTGAGTATGGAATTCATTGTAAATACACAAACGCTTTTCAATATGAGCAAAGTGTCCTTTATCTAAGTGAGATTTTTATATGGATGGTAGTCTTCCCCTTCGGAATGGATAATTAGGTAATTTAGACAAGGGAATAAACATTTAATCAATTTTCATAAATATTAACATCTGAAATTAATCGACATTTCAGATACGTCCATTAAAAACGACTCCCCCATCACTACCAAAACGACTTCCCAAAATTTTGAAATCAGGATCACCTCCTCGATCCTTGATCTCCTCTCTTTACTGAGCATGATAGACTCAGAAATTCTAAAAGGGGAGTCAATTTGTATTTTTGGGGAACTCAAAATCTGTCGACATGAATTTATTTAATATTCCTCAATCCAAAACCCAAAATCCCAAATATGATTAGACTAATAATTAAAATAGATCAAATGAAAATTAATATTAAATATAGTGTATTTATTTCCTTCTTGAAAGTATGCTTTGGCCAATCAAGTTCTTCTTTTCAACTTGGTCCTCTTCTTCATCTATACAAATTACTGAATGTAACTTACACTCTTCTTCACTGTCTTTCTCTTCTGCAATGCGTTTTAGTGAACTCACAAAAGCAGTGGTTGTATTTTTTATCCCAACTTTTACTTTGTCCTCAGCCTTCTGTAGTCTGGACCTCTTGAGAAGGCTGGTGGCACATTTTTTAAAGGCACGTGCTTATTCTTCGTGTTTGGGCGAACCCAAGATCTTCTGGACGAAATTCTAGAAATTCGATTCAGAAGTTTCCACAACTGAAGATCCAGTATACCCTTCACTGTCGCCCATTTCTGCTGCCTGCACTTCTTCAAATTGCAGTCTGTTAACATGAGTTACACAGTTATAGCACTTACATTTCTTTATTGGAATGAGAGTTTTTGGGCTTCACTGTATCTTATCCCTTATTAAGCTTTTCAACATCACTAACCAAATGGTGTCACTCGTTTTAAAGAGAGCTATATCTCTTGATATTGGAAAATTCTTTCTGAACTCTCCCTTGATGTTTGTTCAATGAGATATTACTACTATAATTCCTCTTTTCATCAGAAGGATCTTCTTAACCCATTCCATCTTTAGCATTTTTCTCAGTTTCACAACATTCATTCCTATTCAATTCCAGACTCTCTTTATTTGAGTCAACTGCTCTACCAACAAAAGCACTTCTGCCCTTTGGCTTCTCTTGGGAACGGAATCATTCCATCATTTTTGGAGTCCCCTCAGTCCTTTCCTATTATTCTTCTCAATTGGATTTCTTTTCCACTTTTTCTTTATCCAAAGTCGTATCATCCTATTTTTCAGTTTCGGTTCTTTAGGCAGAGTCCTTTTTATTTTTGCTTTCAGCTAATTAGAAAAATGCTGGCACTAATGACCCTCATACTTTTTCCTCATTCTTCAGGAGAATTCTTTACATCTTTTCCTCCAGCTTTTGTAGGTTGAAGACTTTTTCCCCAGAATGGTCTCTTCCGGGCATTGTTCCTAACAATACTTTATGTTTCAATTAGAGGGCTTCTATTACTGGCAATTCAAGCCCAGTCTTTCTCTATAAATACTGGTTAAATTTCCCTTCCTCTCGAATGACATCATACTGTCCCTCCTCCTGTAGCACATCTGCTCTGTTCAAATCGATACTACTTGCGTAGTTTTGATAATCTGTAAGGGTTTGGGCCAGTCGGTGGGATGATTTATTAATATTATTCTCCATCGTCTTAATTATATGATTGTTACTTTCCCACTTACCTAATGATTATACTGAGAAGCACACTGGAGAATCCAATTATTGTAAAGGAGTTAAAAACTAATTAATTGTTAATCCATTAAATTATTCATATTAATTAATCCTTAACCGCGAATCCTCCAGACTTAATCAGCTATTAATTCTCGATGAACCCCAAAACCCCATATTATCTATTTTAAGTTTACTTAATTATAATTCTCTTTCATTTGGATCATCACATATCATTCATGAAAACACTCTTCTTGGATGCTAAAATTGAAGAGTAATCGTCGACAATTTAAATAAAGATTCAGTACCACACATGTCATTCAACGTTGACCAGCAAAAGTATCTCACTCAGTTCCATGATGACAATGAGGGGCAATTCCATAGTCCTGAGGGACAATAAGACCCAATTTATTACGAAGTTGAAGAAAGTTCAGGTTCAGAAAAATCAACTGGAGATGAGGATTCAGATTTTAGCTTAGGAAGCTCCTCTCACACTCAAGGACAAAAGAGTGATTGAAAAAGCCTGCTGACACAGGAAGAATTCGCTCACCAGTCGGCAAACGACAAAGAAAAAATCTTCTTCGCAAAGTACTATTGCACAAGGCAACTCATTTCAAAGCTGCCTTTAAAGAGGCTCAAAATTTTCACCAGGAATAGCGGAAATTCCAAAACTACTGAAAGCGTAGTTAAAATTTCAGACTCAGCTCTTGTTAAGCACAAAAACAGCCTGCATGATGATGAAATTTCATTATGGGACCAACCTTTACGATTGTATGTTATGGTCCATTCTGCAAACACAGCAAAAGGGATATGGATTGAAGGCTGCAGACTTGCTCAGCATAGAGAGGATGCTATCAAAATGATAGAATTCGTGATGAATCTCCCTGGTATCTAAATTGATGATCATATTGAGTGAGAACTAAAGTTCTCAGCAATGTGCTTAGAGTTCTCACTAGTCCACATCTCATACTCTTTCGATGAGATTTTGTAATCAATGAATTAATCTCATGCAGAGATTTTTCAAATTTTCATGAATGAAAAGCAGAGAGCGCTCAAGAATGGCGAAGATGTCATGACACCTTGTGATAAAGGTGAAATTGTAAGGGGTCAATATATAAGAAGCTACCATAATTGCAGAATTGGATCATTTGATACTTGCATAAACCCTTTTATTCCCTTCCTTACCAAAGAAAATGAAGAGAGCTACATTGATTCGTTCACAACTACAGGAATATGGTATTCTCCAAAAATACACTATTCAGAATTCAACTCGGTTCCAATTATTGTGAATTCTTTAGCAAAAATGGCTGTTTTCAAGAATACTTGGCAATTTGTCAACCATTATATGATGTTAGGTGGGTCTGTTCCAAATCACATTGGGAAGACATATGACCTAGATTTAGAGGTGTTTAAAAGAGGATTTGCATTTGAAAGCGGAATAGTCGTAGTTGTTAATTTCTACTCTGTTGAAGGCAGAAAAAACCTCAAGAATATGCCAACAGAGAATGCACATTAGTACAGACCTTTCAAAGAACAAAAATAAGGTATGCTGAAAGTAACCATGAATACTTCAGTGGAGAAAGTGCAATAAGCCATATACCTTGGATACTATGTGACTGGAAAAGCTATTTTCCTCTATAATACCAATCATGCTCACCCTCACAATTTATTTGAAAGAGAAAATATCTGTTGGGCTATGATCAAGAAAGTAGCATTAAGAATTGACTTCTACCATGTGGTCTACAAAGAAGTAAAGAAAGATAAAGAAATTTAGTATTATAAGCAACTTATTATAAAACAGAAGGTCCTAGAGGAATTCTGGAAAGAGAGGGAGAAAGATGTGGTTCAGTTGTGTGAGGAAGGCACTTCTTAAATTGAAGATAAGTAGACCTTACTTTTCTTAGTGAGGAATGCTTTAATTTCTGAAGGAGCTTAGGAGATTCAAAGACTGAAAATTCTCTTTGAAAAAGATGACTCAGAGAAGAAGGAATCCTAGAGGTCTTCCCTGAAACCCCCCGCTTAGATAGAGACCATTCTGATAAAGGATGAGACTGGTACAGCTTCAGAACCTTTCAAGATGAATGAAAATGAAAAAATGGATGGAAGAAAGAATAAGGAAATCAACAACAGTGAAAACAATGATTCCATAAATTAACTAACTTAACTATAATTCCAGTTTTAACTATTTCAAAAGCTATAATAATTATAATTGAATATTTGGATGTAGTAACAAAAATTAATGAAGCTGATTTATTTGCGAATGGGGTGGTAGCAATTTTGATTGAGTCATTTTAAAGGTTACTAGGCAATCAAGAAGAGAGCTTGAGATGAGTTTGCTCAAAATTGATAACTATGCCTATTATAAAGAAATTACTCAAAGAACCTGATAGGAGTTTCAATGTAGTAAGGCAATGAAGGTTCAGTTTCTCCCTTCATTTACCCAATTCCTATTTTCGTTTAATTGAAAAGTAAAGAAGATGATGCTGCATTAACACAATTGGCTTTCCACCTCTCAGTTAGCTTTTCCCTTATAACAAGCAGATGATGATTTATATGAGTTCTTCATCCTCAAAGTGAGGATTTCAATAAACCAAGCCATGGTCCCTTCTGAAATTGAAAATTCTCAGCTGATTACCAGTATTCTTAGTATATTTTTACACTTACTAATAAATAGAGAGTTGCCACGAACAATGGTAAAATAGATTGCTTCATTGTATGCTCCACTTCTTGATAACGTATTTTAGAGAGGATTTTTCAAGTTTAACAAAGCCATTTTACTTTTCAACTATGATAAACAACTCTCAGAAGAGCAATGTTAAACACGCCATTTAAGTTTAAATTTAATCCTATTACGATTGTTACTTTTTCATCTCCTAAATCCTCTTTAATTTTAGAGTTCTACGAGGATCTCCAATTCGAACAAGGCTTCAAATTGGCGGCAAATGAGTATAGGTAAATCAAAAACAAATGGAAAGGGGGGCTGAAGGGTTAGAACTTAACACTTAAACTCTCAAAACTAACAATTCTAGAGGGGAACTCCTCAAAACTAGTGAAGAGTTCAAATAGCAGGAATAAACTAATACATTCCCCACAATAAGCTCAAATTCGGATTGGCGGCCTTAGGACCAAGAAACTATATGAGCAAGTCGCCAGACCTCGCAGACATTGTAGAACCTCATTAGTGGAGCTTTTTACCACATGGGTTAATAGACATACAAAGGAATAACAAGTTCTTTAAAGAAACCAAATTAGAATGGTTTCCTATAGACCAACATGGACATGAAGACCTCAATGCAGCAGTAAAGTGCATCTTAATAGCTATTGGAACATTAAGGCAAGGCACAGATGAGCCTTCAATCTTTGAAAACAACGAAAATCTCATTCTCTAATGCTTAGACTACCACATATGCATGAATATGATGAAAAAGTAGACCCCTTGGACTTTTTATCAGAAAGAGTCTTAAGCAAAGAACAGTTGAAGGGTGCACTAGAAAATCCTAAGTCAACATCATCTAAAGTTTCTATATGATTTCTTAATGAGTAGCAAAGACACCTACCCCACCCTCAAAGAGATAAAGTCACTTCTTCTCTCTCAGTTTGATGACATTTTTAACATCTCCACAGAAACAATAAGGAGAACTTTGCACTGAGACCTCAAATTCAGTTTTAAGTAATTGAAGGAGGTTAATCCAGCTAAGGATCTCCCGAGAACAAATGAGGCAAGGAAATATGCATCTGTCCTCTTTGCAAGGGCTATAACTGATGACATTGAGATTATATGCATTGATGAGACTGCCATCAATGAGTCCTACTACGTGAAGAAGGGATGGACGAAGCGAGGAGAGAAGAAGATGATTACCATCCCAACGAAGAGAACTAGAACAAGTCTGTGTGCAGCCATTAACCAAGAAAGAGTCATAAGTGCTCATCTCATTGATGGGGCATTTGATGAATTGAACTTCCATAGGTTTATGGTGGAGCTGATTCACCAACTTGACAACGAAAAGCCAGGATGGCGAAGCAGATCCATTGTGTTCCTTGATAATCTCTCGGCTCACAAAACACTTGCCCTTTCTCAACTCTACGAGTCAAGCGGAATATTGGTATTCACAAATGCCGGATACTCCCCAGAACTAAACCCCATTGAGATGGTCTTTGGAACATTGAAAGATTGTTTGAGGAAAAGGGTCCATTTGTCTAGGTAAGTACCAACTCTACTCTAACAATCATAGGTACTCAATCATTGACACCTCAATCAAGCACCTGGCAACTGTAACCACTTCCTAAATGAAGAGATTCTATAGGGTTTGCTTAGAAGAAGGCCTAAAAACTCTCTTGCAATTAAACAAGGATGAATGTGAATCACAAGGGAAAGCTAATATGTTTGAAGGATAGAACTTCATCCCTATTAGTCTCACATAGGCACCTATGAAAGGTGCAAGACACTAGATGACATCTGCACTCCTCAATCAAAGAAGAGAGTCACCTGAGAGAAGAGGAATACCTTCTTAACTTGCATCGATATAAGCCTATTAATTTACTTTATTAAACATCTAATTAAGTATTGCTATTGATAGGAGGACTTATCCTACAGTCCCTAAAAATCCTGTTTCCACAATCTAACAGTAGTTGAGGTTGAGCTACCTTGTAGATTTTTGAGAGTTGCTTCTAGGAACGAATTGTAAAATTACAACAAGCTCACTTGTTTGAATGTATTTCCTTATTGGTTTCCACAAGCAGGAATCTGATTTAAGTAATGTAGAAGCCAATATGAGGATGTGGAAGGTAGGAAAGGTTGAGAATCGTGAGGAGGATGAGTGGGGAGTTAGTGTTGTGAATAAGAATTACAGAATAGGAAGGGGTTGAAGAGAAAGTATGGGATTGAAGAAGGGGAAGGCGATGGTAAGTGAATTAGTATATATATAATAGGTGATGAGTAAATTGAAAATTTCATGGTGAAAAAAAAGTTCGCCCTTTTTTCTAGAGGGTGCAATCGATAGCTTAGAAGGTGGGGAATCGATTGATGTATGGTTTAAATAGTGCACCTAAAGGGAATAGGGTGAAAAAGGAGTTTTAATATGATGGTTTGATACTGGTAAATTAAGATAATTAAGTTAATTAAAGATAAAGCTAGTTAATTATGGAAGAGATAGGGTAAATAGACTACGGAGGTGGATGATGACGACGGCGATTCGAGAAACAGCTATAAATAGCTGATACGGAGTGATGAAAATTTTGAGTTTTTGAGGGTATGGAAATAGCATCTGAAATTTATCAATGATTAGTAGGAATAGATGAGTAAATAAGTTAATTCAGATTAATCCGACATTTATTAAACTTAATTACCACTTTCATGCGGTTATGCGTTCTGGGGTAAGCTTTCTATTTAATTTTTCAGAGCAAATGTTTCTTCCCAGCTACAGACATTGTAAAATGCGGTTCTTTAAACAGGTGATAGTGGGTGAAAAAAGTTTGATCCAAAAATCTTAAATTATGGAAGAAAATATTCCTCCAGACTGAAGACTAATCAGAGAAGTCATACAAGATTCCAAGATAATGAGATACCTGCCAGATGTGGACATTGCAAAGAAAAAATGGCAGAATCGAGATGTAAGAAATATTTAAAACTAAGTTCGTGATTGGTATTATCTCAACCCTTCACAAAGGTTATATGAACGAATTAGTCGATGGAATCTCACAATCAGAAATTAAGGAGATCCAATCAATGAAAAAAAAGAACTCATTGAGATTGAAGAAGTAACAAAGAACTAGCCTTTAACCACCATTCCGAGACAACAAATTGAGAAATGTATCCTCT
>JAGYYR010000062.1:0-13843 GCA_021439965.1 Uronychia setigera | reverse complement strand
CCTCTTCATCTTTGCTCTCTTCTGTTTTTGTTTTTGTTGCTCTTGCATCAATTATGATCTCCCTTGAATCCAGAGAGATTGCAAGTGTGTTTGAAGTACTTCTAACTGGTAGAGTTCATGATGAATATCTGTACATTTCTCAAGGATTTTGTCTCTTCTACAGACAATTGTTTTCCTCAAATGAAGGATTTCTTTTTCTGAAAGTTTGACATCGGGTTTTTCACTCTAGGGCTTCATTTTAATAATTGGTGTGTTAAAGGGAAGTAATAAATAAAATGAAAGATTTTCTGAAGCGTTAAGAAGGAAACTCTGGTCCTCCTTAAAATTGGAGACTAAATTAAAAATGCGTAAAACAGGAACCACCAAGGACACAGAAAACTCAAGGAGGAAAGAAAAATGGAGATCAGAATAATGAGAAATAAGGGGGTCTCTCAGTAATGGTGTTTAACAGATTCATGACCAGAATGGAGAAAGGGATGTGTGGATAGAAGCAATTAAACGCAGCATCTACTACTACCCTTAATTTAGGCTAAGATTAATAAGAAACGAAGCCCCCAGGTAAAATATTTGTCTAATAAATCCAGGAATTCAGTTCTCTGATATGCCAGTTATGCAATTTGATGAGAAGAATAATGGCTGGAAGAGCATCTTCTAAGGAATTATGTCTCCTCCTAATTAACTTCAATAAAATCTCAAGAGCTAATTGGGAAGTGTGCCTAAGAAACAGTTATTTGAAAACTATATTGGAGGAGGAGCAAGAGCAAGTGGGACAAAGAGGAGATCAGAGATAAGAAGAGCAATTTTTGATGAAGAAACATAAAAAGGACGATAATAGGAATTAAAATTCCTACTTGGAACTCGATTATGAAAAGTTAAAATTGTAAGACATTGATCATTTGAATTTCCAAGGTAGGATTGGTGTTAAATATAGAAATCTAGAAAACTAATGGTCACCAAATAAATGCAAGAGAAAAGTTAGCAGAAAGCAATTTCTACTGTCTAAAGAACATTCCATCAGAGAATTGAATAATCTATGATGTCATAGCTGCTAATGCAACGGATGTTCAACTTTGAAGAACAAGAAAATCAAGAAGCTTTAGGAATGAGAAGCAATGTTCAATCAAGGTCGAAATGCTTAAAACAAAATTATGAGGAAATTTACTCTACAGTCAACTGAGTTTTAAGGAACCAATGACACTCAGAATTTAACAACTTCTGATGGTGTGAAAAGTGATGAAGATGAAAAAAAATAAGAAATTTCACCATACTGAAGGTCAAATCTTCTATTTTTATAACTAAGACCAATGGGTTCAACTCGAAGACTTCTTGGAAGTTAAAAAAAGTCATTTAGGGTAGAGAGAGAAGTCCCTCACTCTCTAGGAAGGAGATCTACGACTAATAACTTCATGTCAGATGTTGATTTAGAAACCCTTTCAATAAAATCAGACGAATCGTAGGAAAATACACCCAAAGTAAACACCCCAGGATTAATTAACTCTAAATAACTGAAAAGAGTCAACCTTGATAAGCTCCCGTGCAGTTAAAAATATTTAGATATGAAAACAAAAATTCTTGAGGATTCTTCTTTGGCTACTGACATTCTTGAAGACTAGATTGATGAGTCCTTGCAAAGCACTAAAAATATAGATGCCGACATTGAATAAAAGGGCCTGGTGAAGTTGAACAGTGGAAGGAAACTGCATGCTTGTTCATTTTCTGGAGGGATTTTGCGAAAAGCAAGCAGGATTACTCTCAATTATCTCCCAAAAGGTAAAAAGGACTTTTTGAAACAGGAACTCACTTTAAAAACTAAGTGACTTATCAAAAAAGCTAATAAAATTGATAAATTTTTATAAAAACCAAAATCAAGAAACATTTTTTCAAACATTTCAGGGTTTAATTTCCAGTCAGAAGGGAAGGTGGAAGAAAAATGCCTTTTTACACCTCGTCCTACTTCCAAAGGGTGTGGAAGTTAGGTACTAACACGATCCATTTTAGGAAGACCAGAGAGTGGAATAAGGATTACCTCAAGGAGACTGTCCAATAGATCTTCACCTATCTCTGATGTCTTGAGGAATGTCACATCAGCTGTGAATGGCAATTAGTTTTAATGTCGCATAATTGAATTATTTGTTAAATATGAGTTCCTAGCCAAATAAACCTAACTTAACCTCATAATGAAGCTCTCAAAACAAAGACATCATTGAGTTTAAAGAATTTAAAGGTATTCAACACATTAACATAAGATAATTTCAATGACATGTTTCTTAAAGAAGAAGAAGACTCTATTCATGGAAGAGAAGAAGTTCCTCCAGAAGATGACTATGGGTACAAGTCCAATCGAATTAAAACTATTGAAGATGATAAGAGTACTGTAATATCTAAAGGAAGAACAACTGCTCATCTAGATGGACTTATTGGAAAAACTGAATGTCAGAGCCAAAATTGAATTAAAGTTAACAGAACTAGAGAGGAGTTAATCTAAAAGAGAGCCAGCCAAGAATAGATTAGCGATGATGAGGAAATAAAGACTAAAATTGGGAACCAAAATGAAAAATCGTTAGGACGGTCTATTAAGAAAAAGAAAATTGATAAGAAACAAAAGATGGTGATCAATGTGTCAAGTTGTAAGTATGCAGTTGTCAGGTATGTTGGGAGACATGAGTTCAAGTGGAGGATAACTTAAAGAGAGGAAGAAGATTGGGATATTTTCTGGACGGATGGAGGAGTGCAACCTGAGAAGTTGTGCAAGATGAAACCATACTAAAGAGTCAATCACTTTCCAGGGATGTTTGGGTTAGCAAGGAAAAATCATTTAGCTTGAAATCTAATGCGGATGAAGAGGATCTACCCAAAAGATTACAAGTTTTTCCCTAAAACTTGGCTTCTTCCTTCTGAATATTGCGATTTCAAAAACTTCCTTTAAAAAAGCCAGAGGAAGAAAAAACCTCGAGCTTGCATCATTAAACCTGAGGCTTCTTGCTAAGGACGTGGAATTTTCCTAACAAAAAGCTCAGATGACATTGATCCAAATGACCACTATGTCGCTTAGAGATATATCATCAACCCTTACCTTATTGAAAAACTTAAATTCGACATAAGACTCTATGTGCTTCTTGCTGGGGTTAACCCACTAAGGATTTTTGTTTACAAGGAAGGCCTGGCCAGATTCAGCACTGAACCATACCAGAAGCCCAATAATGGAAACTTAAATAACATGTACATGCATCTGACCAACTATGCCATTAACAAAACCAGCTCAAAGTTCATTTAGAGTAACGACGATGACAATGGTTCTCATAAAAGAAGTCTTAAGCAAGTGATCAGCATTCTTCAAGAACAAGGGAATGATACTGATGAACTCATCAAAGAAATCCATAAGATTGTCATCAAAACTATCTGCACAGTTCAACCATCTCTCTCTCACATCTATACCTCTTGTCAACCAGATGACGTTGAGAATCAAATGTGCTTTGAACTCCTAGGTTTCGATATTCTCATTGATGACAAACTCAAACCTTGGATTCTTGAGGTTAATCACTCTCCCAGTTTTGCTACCGATTCTCCACTAGATTTCAAAATTAAGAAGAACTTAATAGCTGATTCAATTCGATTACTCAATCTTTCTCACAAGAGGAAAACCAAATACAAAAGCTTAAAGAAACTTGAACTCTAAAAGAGAGTATTTACAGGGAAAAAAGAAAAACTTGCCAAAGAAGATAGAGAAAGAATGAAGGACTATTCAGAATTTTTAAGGAAACAATGGGAAGAGACCAATAGTGGTGATTTTGAGCTAGTGTACCCAACTCAAAATACTCTTGAAATGATTGAATACGAGGCCTACATTAAGTCAGCAGAAACGATTTGGGAAGAATTTACAGGTGCTCCTAAATGAAAATATGAAGAAGAAAAGTAGTCTGCTACGCTCACAAAATAACCGAGTTTGCAACCTACTCTTCCTAAAGAATAATAAACCATCTCAACACAGCCCACACAAGTACATGAGACAATCTCTGTTGGTTCTAATCCTACAAGTCCAGATAAGCCACCTATTGCAAAGACTCGGAGAGTTCGACCTATAACTGCTACTAAAGCCACAGAAGAAAGTAGAAATAGCAAGGTCTAACCGTTTGAAAGAAGTTCAACAACAAAGAATAAAGAAAGAAGGAATTCTGTTGAGAAAAACAGGACTGCTTTAGTTCCTTCTGTTATTACTATTCAGAGTATGGCTGCTCATGAAAGAGCTCATAAAAAACACATGCAAAAAATCAACAACAGCAATCTCAATTCCTCCTAACCATTCGCTCATTCTTCGAAAAATAGCTAGGCTAAGTCTAGACCATAATCTTCTACTTGTCCTGATAGGCGAATTGGAAGTAAAACAACCAGACACAGTCAATCCAGCCTTGCCAATTAGAAAAAATAGGAACCCAATGCAAATACATCCTCATTATAAGGAGGAGTGTCTCTTTAAATGAAACATGAAAGTGGGGAAGGTTAAATGCCTCATAAGAATTCAACTCAAGGCATTCCTACTAAGTCAAATTCTCAATTTAATTGACCTCCAACTAATCCTTCTTAATAGCAGCAATAGTTCAATCATTCCTAATCACAGGTCATGTAACAGTCAAACAGTTTCAAAAATCTCAACTTTGGAACCAAACCTACAGATTCAATTTCAAAATGGTACTAGCAGTTCCTTTCTGGGTAGAAGAAGAACGATTATTTGTGGGTCCCCAATGAGAGTCAATCCTAATTCGGGAAGTTTGTAATGGCTCTTCATTCAATGAAAAACTCCCCCAAAGCAAAATAGTCTGCTTCTTAGATAATATCAGCTCATTCCACTGTTCCAGCAATTCAAGAAGACAATGCATGAAGGCAAGCCCAAGGAAGAAAGTACTAGAGAACAACTACAATACGTAAAACGTTTATTATAGACTTTTCGTGCATTAGCCATCAAAAACTGGTTAATAGGATGCTCCGATCTAAAACTCTAAGGGGTGGAGGGGTTTAATTAATGAAAGTTCTTACATTAGAGTATATTCTGTTTGTTTATTTTTGAAGTCTAAATGAATTCTATATATAAATATGTTTAACAACTGGATTAAATTCACTTGAATAAATGGGTGAAAAATTTGATCCAAATTCGTGTTAACCTTACTCCTTTATAATCATGAATTTATACAAGATCAAGAAAACTTTAGTATAAGAACGTATTGTTTTACTTGATTTTTCTAATAAATCCGTAATAAAGCTTATGATTTGAAATCATATTTTGGTTTTTCACTCTTTTAATCCTTTCCCTAAACTCTTAGTCATAGAGTGTTTCCAAACCTTGGTAGAAAAGTAAGTAGAATAGCTAATGCACACTTATTCATCATTCTTCCCGCTGTATTTTCCCTGATTTTCTTTTTTTATTAAACATACTTTCTTTCCTAAGTCATGAGCATCAAACCTTACAATAAAGAAAAAGCCTTGTTCTAAGGAGTAGGAAAATAATTTCCAATTGGTGGGAGTGCATTTCTCGTCAATTAGCTTAAACTGTCATTGGCTTCAGCAGATTTCTTCTAGGTGTAATCATCCTCAATCTAGGATACAGAGACAGGGAGAAAAGGGGACTATCTTAAGTTCGCTTTTTTGATGGCTCTTTGAGATTCTCATGGAAAATCCCATTGACTGCTCCTCAGCTTCTCATTCACTTGGAGGCTATTGAAAGCATCATATTGTTTCCGATAGTTATTGAGGAACTTATCATTTTCTAGAATCTTTTAATTCCTTTGAAGTCCTCTTTTCATTTACTAATGTGGTGAATTTTCTAAATTTGCTTTGCTTTGGAGGATTTTGTTAGTACTCAATAATTGGGGAGAGTTGCTCGGCTTCCTATCCAAATTACTTATCATTCTTTCTCTAGCTGGATACTCTTTTAGGCCAACTGTTAAACCTTATGGGTAGTCCATTGATATCTCCTTGGAAGACTATTGTCTATATCTCTGATTTTCCCTTTCTCTGGAAGGAGTATTTCTAGTTGATCTTGGATTGCTTCTATTTCTTGGGGTCACTAAATAGTTTAAGCACTAATTACTTTTGTCATTGCCGAAATTGAAGTCTGGCTTCTCAATTGGCAGTCAGTCAAGAGATAGTCTTTATTTGTGGAAGATCATTTTTGTTTTGGGAGCTCTAGTTACATCTGAATAATCAAAATTATCGTAGCCAGTGGTTTGCCTTGGCTTTCTTTCTTTTCTTATAGCTCCTCTGATGTCTTCAATTTTCATAACTTGTCTTGCCTCACCATTAAACAATTTCTTAGGTTATGATCCCTCAATGTCCTTCACTTCAACAAAGTTGACTTACTTGAGTTGATAAAGAATTCCTTAGGAATCAAGGTGGTAGTTAAGGGGTAGGGTTTAGCTTTAAGATTTCAAAAGATTTCCTTGGGATTATTTATGGATTGGAGAGGAGGTTAGATGAATCAAGGGAAAGGTCTTTCTTTTTGAAAAGAGGTTCAGGTTTGTAAAACATTTATTCTAAATTTATGTGAGGGTCCTTACCTAATTAAAAATCGTTATTAATTAGAAGTTTGAAATGTTAATAAACAGGAAGTCTAGTGCAAACTCTTCCAAATAAGTTCCCCACTCTCGCAAACTTGACTGTCCCCCTCCATACGACAAGGAACTCGATCGACACTTCAATCCGTTTGTTCCACACCACAGCTCCACTCCAATCACCCTTCAACCTGCTCCTATGGGATACTTCAATGCAGTTCAATGAAAAAATTCAAAAGAGATTGTGAATCTACCAATTTATTCTTGCAATTCTTCTTTGGGGGAATCGTAAAAAATAACAAGGAAGTTTACAGTAGGAAAATCAGCTCCTAAGAAACTGCATCTAGCAAACCAAGGAATAGTTTATGATGACAACCACAGTAAGACCTATGAAATTGTCTACACTCCAGTCAAGGACTCCACTCCTACAAGATAGGCATTGCTTCATCAAACAAAAAAACATTCAGAGTGAGCTGACTCCAAAAAGAAAAAGACCCTCATACTTAAGGCCCACAAGACAACTGACTCTTCAGCAAACAGGAAATCTCAGAGTGGAGGCCACTCACCTGTAATCAGAGCGACAATGCTCAAACCAAAGCTTAATTGAATTAGCGTTCCCAAAAGAAATGCTTCAACAAGCATGGGCAGCTACAATGGGACCAAAACTAAGATATTTGCTCCCAACTTTATCTTTGACAAGAATCAGACTATTAAAAAACCAAGAGCTCAATGGGCTCAATCTTCAGTGAAACGAACCAAAACTATGACTGACCGTGAAGGAATGAAAAATAGATGCCCTGGTACTGCCATGCTTGATATTTCCTCAGGGAATAGCGTAATCATAAATAACTCAGCTAAGAAAAAGCAAAGGAAAAGGTCAAAGAGAGGATCAGGAGGTTCAAGCATAACTAAGAATTTTTCTCTTATGAGTATAAAGAAGGGAGGATCTTCAAAATATGGAGATCTTAGAGATTTACTAAGCAATTCTATGAATGTATCATCCACAACAGCAGGGATTGGAAGTCAAAATACCTCTCTCAATCTCTCCAATTTCTTCAACTCTACTGGACTTGATAATGCACCATTACGTGGGGGTAAGAAGAAGAGGAATGAGGGAGTGTTTAAAGTTGGTAGATCTACAAAGAAATTCAACCAACAACAGTAACACAAAAGATGTGACAGTAGTCAGGGAAGGCCTAAAAGTAATCTGTCAAATCTCTCTTCAAGCATCCACAGAAGCAAAGACACAAGTGCGGAGATGAGAAAATCAAACACCATTTCTGTAAATGAGATGACTCCATCTTCATCATAACTTGAATAGCACGTAGTTTAACTGTTCAGGAAAGAAGAAGAAGAGAATCCTCCTCATGTAGCAACTGAAAACAAATTTGCTATTTCTAGAGCTATCTTTTCAAAACTTATCGAAAGCAATGAAACAAGTCATTCCAAAGTCCTGAGATTGATTAAAAACTCTTATGAAAGTTAAATGAAAAACATCTTGCATGGGTAGAAACAGTTTGAGAATTACTTAAATACATCCCCATCAGGTTTTGATGTCATGACAGAGGAATTCAAGAACTAATTATCTTCTGCTGAGAGAAGACCAGCTACAGCCCTCAACTCTTCCACTATCCATAACTAGGATGAAAAGATAGTGAAATTGAAGGAAGAGAATGAGAAGAAGAGTGATGCAATCAAGCTGAAAGAGTAGGAATTGGTTGACCTGAAAACCAACTTAAAAGAGAAAGGTTAGGAAACAGAGCAGAAAATGAAAAACCTCAAGGAAGAGCTTGAATCAGTTAAATCAAGATCATAGTAAATATAGGAAGCTAACAGTAAGCTCATCAACATTCTGATGCATTGTGAATGTGATCCAATTGAACCCAAAGCTTTTGAAAGTTATCAGGATGCCAAAGTAGGGAATGGTGCTCCAAAACCAGATCTACCACCCTTAGACTTTTCAAAGTTGTATTAGCGCTCTGTTCAAAAGCCAGTGTAAAAAGAGATCCCTATTGTGAAACCAAAAGATGGGTTTTTCTATAATTCTCAAAATAAGCTTGAATCCTAAAAATCATTAATCCCTTTATTTGAAAACGAACATCGTATTGCTAGCTTTTGTTTCTTTCCTGTTAATCTTTTGAGATATTATATACACTAAGAATTTTCTATTTACTTCAAAAATAATTTAATTAGAATTGAGGTTGAGAATTCAACACAGAGTCAATAGAAAGATAGAAAGACTTGCAAACTAGAAAACAGCAAATCCTTGCAATTTTAGAAGGAAAAGCAGATCCAGATGAGTATGAATCTCAAGAATGTAAGCAAACCATTTTACCTCTAGTGGAAGAATTTACTTAGTAGGATGATTTGAGTTAGGAGTAATCGTTGGAAGCATTCTTCGTTCCAAGTTAAAAAGTGCCAGTTTAAGCTGAGGTTAAAGAAATAGGTGGAAAGCCTCTTGCCCTTAACTTGGGCTCACTTAACAAAAATGTGGGATTCTAGCAAGAGTTCATGGCAAAAGTGGACGACTTCAGTGAGTCTTGGAGAGAAGCAGCACTGAGAGAACAACGCACTTGAACTCCTTCTCAGTGAACTTGCAAGGGTCTAGATTAAGTTAGGTGAGGGAAGAGCAGTTTCCGTTTAACATGCCATGTAAATTAATTCTCAATGGCTGAACTAAATCGTTGCCCGGATTGAAAAATCAGTACCCCCAATCCCTCCTACTTTGACCAAATGATATTATTTCCTAATCAATCGTCAGTGAACAGGAAGCAGTAGAATGAAACAAATTTGGAGAAGAAAAGTGAAAATCCATCAATTTTAAACTAACTTGAAAACTCTGTATACCATAGTAACTGAAGTGAAAAAGGGAAGAAGAAAGAATCATCAAATAAAGAGAGAACTGGACAATACCATTAGAAAAAATTAAGCAATGGAATTAGCTACCATGAATGGAAGAGAGAAAAGCTATTCGACTTAGAAAAAGCCAAAAATGAAATAGAAACTAAAATAAAATCTCTAAAAGAAGCAACCCCAAGTTCCACAACTCATCTCAGTCAATACACTCAAAAGCATCCCAAATTTGTTGCAAGGTTCAAGCAAGATTCTACAAAGAATGTGGATAGCTAGTTCTCATTGCAGGAGGGTTTGAAAGGAATTGGTGACACTGAAAGAAAAGAAGGGATCAACAAAATAAAAGATGGCCTCTATGTGCCACTCTCTCAGTTCATTCATTCGAGAGAAGAAATGTCCTCAAGAACTGAACTCAAATGATTCCAGGACACTTCAGTGAAACCAGTCCCTCAATCTAAAAGATTTGATTCGTTACAAAAATCTGGGAATTCGATAACTCCAGAAAACTTCCTTTTCTCAGACAACTCAAAACCTGAAAAACCTGCTCCACAATAGATTAATCCAGAAGAAGTAATTTCTCAAGGATCAGAAGTAAAAAGAAACAAAAGGAAGGCAGCGCAAAAAATGAGGAAAAGCACAGAGCTCTTATTCCATAACAACAAGAGGCGCAGTCCTAGGAGCCTTTCTTTACTCAAACATATGAATAGTTCATCGAGTAATTACCGATTTATCTAAAAGTCACCCCGTAGTTAGATAAAGTACTCATAGAGCCCTTCCCAGTACACTGTCAACAAAATCCTCAAACAAAAATGAATTGAGGAGGAAGTTCAAAGGAATCATTAACTAGTAACTTAGTACTCAATTCCGGAATCATTGAAAGGAGATGAAGTGAAAACAAGCCTCCCTTACATTGAGAGTATATACAATGTCAAAATCTAATAGAAAACAACTAACCAGAACCTTCTTCTTACTACCTAAGGGGACAATCAAGTTGAATCCATTAATTAAGAGCTAAGGAAAATACTTCATGATGAATGAAAAGGGAATAGGAGAAGGAGGCTTTAAGCTTCAAGACCAGACACTAAAGATTAAATTTGGGTGGATAATCAAACTTTAAGCACTTTTGAACAAAAGTACGAACAAACTCCATTTTCCAACCCAGATCAACCTATAGATTCTTCTCTGAGTCCCGGAAAATAATTCATGAATTAGCAGAGTTCTTAACTCTAGAACCTTTTCACTATTCCAATGGGAGTGGATTCACACTAAAACGAGGCAAGCAATGTGCATACTTCCATGACGAAGTCTACAAAGAAGTACAATGGAAGAGCAAAGGTTCCTACTTCAGATGATCTCAGGAAAATCTACCTCAAAAAGCAAAAAAATTCTTACATTCAAAACATCAGCAACTAGTAGCCAACAAATGCAATAGCTACCACTTCAGCTTTAGAGATAAACAAGCTAATACCTAATGAAAATATTTTAAACCATCAATTTCAGAATGTTCCAGTGAAGAGTAGTCAGCAAACAAACAACCAACAAAAGTCAAATGTAGGAGCATAGTCAAGTGGAGCTTTGTCTTATAATCTGAAGTTTATGGATGAAAAGTCTTAACAGGACCTGAGATCACCAAGTTCATAGAAGTTGAATTGATTCTACAGAGTCAAAGACGCAGAAGGAAAATCCACTTCAACTACTATGATGTTTAACCCTAATCCTGTTTTGGAAGAAAAGCCTAGTATACAAAAGAAAAAGAAGATCAGATCCCATTCGGATTATAAGCATTTGAAAAATTGCGTTGGAATTTGTTAATAACTAAAATTTTGTAAAAAATGATGCATAAAGAATTCATCACTCTTGCTATTCTTATTTCTCTCAGTGCCAGCCAATTGATTATGATGGGAGGTAAGCAGAACACAGTAATCAGTAAAGATGATTCCCTTGACCAAGTTTTGGCCAATGACTTCATGAGTCTGGATCAATTGCTTAACTCCTAGATGGTGATGATGCCACCGATGCCTGGCCCTAATGAAAAGACCTAGACTACCCATACAACGGTGAACACAGACAATTCCTCATACACGATGCAGACAACAGAAGGAGATGGGTTCAAGTCAGTTCAGATTCAAGGGAGTATGTCTCCTCAGGATGCCTCTTAGCTGTTTTAACAAATGGGGATTGGAAACATATTTGGCAACTGTAATAAGTTAGTTCATCTATTAGTATTTCCAACATTTGATGGAAGTGGAGGTAATTTTTTGGGTGATGACGATGACAATTCAGCAACTTCAAGTGGTACCAAGATTATTGATACAACTCCAAAAAATACTAGAACTCTTGAGACCATTCCCAACTCTTAATTAGATGGAAAAGCACCGAGCAAACAAGATATCAAAGATCATGAAAAGAATCTGAAGGCCAATAATGAGAGCACACCAGAAATCAAAGACAAACCTGCTGAGAATCCTGAAGAGCAAAGTTTCTGGATTCAGTATATGCCTTTCCTTTCTATTGTGGTGTTCATAGTAGCTGGTGTAGTGCTGGTTGTTGTGGGAATGAAAACTTAGCAATTAGTAGTGAAAACTGAAAAAACAGAAAAGAAGCGATATAGGAGACCATTTGAAGACAGTGACCCTTCTCTTTTTTGATTTGGATTTCACTTTAAATAAATCAGATTAAGGAATTAAGCGATGAGAGTCTTGCAGCGTGTGATTCATTTTCATTTAGTTATTATTAAATAGGATCTAAAAGCATTCATCTTCAAAATGGTTCTTCTCTATTTCCTTAGACATTTTCTTCTGGGGCATTGGGATCCACAAACACTCCAACCAAGTGAGGACGTGACTTGTCATAGAATGGAGTCTTCAAGTATAACTCTGATCCTCTTACTTCCTCCATCACATCTCCAAGAAAGTCTTTTTTGGGCTTCTAGCAGAAATAGGAATTAGCCATTTCTCCAGGAGGTAGTAGGTACATTATGTAGTTCCTCAGATAGACAAGCCCAGCCTAAAATTTATCTTTGAATACTTACTCTATCTTTCTTTTTGAAATATGTGATGTACTCTTCAAACTAACCATTCTGAGTTTCATTTTGGGGAACGAAAACGACGACTGAAATGGTTGGTCATTTTGTAACTTCAGCTGTAAAAACTCGATGGGAAACATTCAAATTATAGTCACTTAAGAAGCATTCAGTATCTCCACGCACAATATAGGCGTCAACCCCTACTCTGTGCTGCTTGTTCCTTGTTAGAAATCCACACCATACGTGATTGTCATCATCATCAAAAATTGAAGGAACCTTTTCCACTGTTTCTTGCCTCTTCTCCCCAATATTTTCTAACTAAATATTATAAATTTCCTTACCATTCCATTCTTCTCAGATGGAACTTCAGTTGGCTTCTGATTTCCATTACTTAGTGTTTTAATGAGATTAAGTAAATCCGTTCCTTTGTTTTCACCTTTTGAAACATTCAAAGCTGCTGCCATGACAGCTTGAATTCCACTATTTCCAATGGTGTTGCCATTGGCCTGCATTTATTGAAGCTACTATTGCTTTTAATTAATTATTCCTGCAAGGGCACTGAACATACTTGAGTTGTTGAGTCCATTAGCACTTGAAGAGATAAGTGCTTGTTAGATACCGCCTAGGTTTGCTCCTCTTATTTGATTGAGTAAATCAGATTGAGATGGCTAGGCGGCCTTATGCTAGTTCTGATTTTTATGAATGAGACCTTGGATTAGTTGTGCCATATTCGCAGCAGACTACTATGAAGATGGCTGTTATGACTGAATTGGTTGTGTTGGAGTTGGTTGAAGAGTCTAATTCTATGAATGTAAGTTCTGATTGGGTTAAATATTTGATTAAACTAGCATATTAGGTCTAACCTAATTTTACCCTTAGAAAAATCCCATTGGATTATTCATCCTAGGAAATGGGTATTAAGCTGGCTACCTCATAAAGTTTCCCTAAGACTAGTTTCCAACTTAAGGGGCGAATCCCCCTTACCTTTGGCCGAATGCATTCATATACTATTGTTATTAAGTAGGCTATTGGTTCACCATGAAATTGCTCTGCACTCCTGAGCTTAACTATTGCTAGTTATTGCCATTGCTTTGATTTGAGCCATTTTTGATAGTACCATCTGGGGACATTTTGTCATGTCCATTATTTTATGGAGAACTATAGCTTCCATTGTTACTTCCTTCTTTTCTCTTGCCAGCAAAACATATCTCACAGTTCCTGTCTCCTAGCTCTGCTCTTTTACCCCCAAAGTTATCATTTGTATAGAGGTCTTCTCTGGATTTGATGGCTCCTTCATGATCATAGTAGTCAACAAAAGCATGAGGCCTATGATTTGAATTCTAAGGAGTCTACTTCATGTAGATAGCTCTCACTTTCCCATACCTCCCAAATACTTCTCCACACTACCTCAACCATCACTCAC